>BGZK01002833.1:0-40498 GCA_005406025.1 Eumeta japonica
AACTTATATTGCGTACAGTTGTTCTTGATGCAGACTTTTCCCAAAGAACTTGGTACACGGAAAAGCTGCCAAAGGTCAATGGTTTTACTGTTTTTGGGAATTAAGTTTTCTTTTAATAAGATATCCTCCTGTATCTATTTTCACAATTATGTTATCATTTTCAAAGTAACTTCATCAAATCGTAGAATTGTTCAAATGTCCTAATATCTTTCAAAGTTACCATTCGGTCCGCAGTCATTTAACCCGCCAACGGTGACGTCTATTTCACTTACATCATTGGTGACGCCGGTCTCAGGCACCGGGATATTCGATTAAGGTTTTCAAAGTATTTTGTATACTATTAATAAATATTGTAAATAATATGTTCGTTAATAATAAAACAAAGATATTTAATTAACACAGTCCGTTTATTCGACTTACAGATACCATTTAACAATTTTACTGAATACCTTCAAAATGACTAAGTTTAATCACATTACTTATTATAAACTTAGAATACAATAACAATATATCTATATTTTAAAATCTTACTTTTCAGTCTTTTGACATTAGAACTATATAAAAAGAACAAAAGAGGTATCCTACCAACAAAAATAACAAAATAGCGATCTGAAAAATGTCTATTCTTGTCAAACAGCTTCTGCAAGGGCACTATATGCTCAAGACACAAATATTTCTTACACTTATGACAGTATATTTAGTCTTCCTGTTCTTTTCCACCCACACTCAAAGCACCGGCCATTTCTTGACGGACCTACGTCCCAGGTACCTCATCTATATTCAAAATTTCTGTCAGTCGTAGTCTTATTGACCGTGGCAAGTTCAACTGCATCTGCCATGCGAGGTTCAATTAATTTCATAGCCAAATTCTCAATAAAGTGACGACGTTTAAGTTTTGAATTTTGGTTGTTAGCTGTATGAATCACCTGACTGTTTATGGTACTCACATTGAGTATAGCATAGAATATTACCATAAGCCAGCGTTTTGTTGCTCTAGCACAATTTTAGTTAGCACATAAACGATCAACGACATCAACGCCGCTTGGTTTCATTGTAGCTTAATGCCTGGCTTTGAGTTTCAACATCAACTTTAGCATCATTGTGCATTGTGCTAATCAGGAGAACGTTTTTTTGCTTTTGGAACATGTGAAACCAAAACCATGTCGTTGCGAAAACCAAACATATTTGATTTCACACTTCTACCACGCAATGTGTTGAAGTCAGAAGATTTCTCTCTTGTTCTTCCGTATTGTCCCGACTGTTGTTAGACCTTTCTGAAACAATGCTTCAGCTAAAGGTATACTGCTGTACCAATTATCGGTTGTGACGTTGCGACCTGTATTGAACATGGGCTCGCATAATCTTTGAACAACAGCCAAGCCAGAATTGTCAAGATTGTGGGGCCTTCATTTGGCTGTTTACCGGGATAAATTTCCATATTAAATGTAAAACATTTTAGTGTCACAAGTGCTTGAACTTTGATCCCATATGGATTGGGCTTATTTGGAATGTATTGTCTAAATGAGCACCTTCCACGAAAAGCCTTCAACTTTTTATCAACTGTCACATAAGCTGACAAAGTATAACCATTCTTACAATTTTGTACAAATTTCTCGAATATTTCTCGAATATGACAAATTTTGTCAAGTGCTTTTTTTTGTTACCTTGTAGTACAATCATCAAACCTCAAAGTTCGTAGTAAAAATTTAAACCTCTGGGCAGACATAGAAAGTCGAAATATTTCAACTGAACCACCATCCGTTCGAAACAACTCTTTAATATTCAAATGATTTGATTTTTGCACTCCAGCTAATAGAAGCAAACCTATCAAGCAACATATCTCGTAATCAGTCTGTTTAGCATATGTTTTTCTGCTAAAATTATCTTTTACGTTAGCAATGGATTGGTTGGTATACTTGACAATAATCTCAATTGTTGTGTCGTCAAAAAAGTGTCTCCAAATGCCAAGTGGTTCCTTTTCACTAGATGTAACCCTTTTAGATCCTGGTAACTGAGTTGCTAAATTAAATCTTCTAGTACGAACAGATTGGCGGGGTGGTTCTTTGCTCTATTTCGTACTATTATCCTTTCCTAAATAAAAGGCGTTGTTATTACTTGAAGATTCTTGGTCACTCAACTCCTCTTCACTCTCCGAATTATGTAATTCATCTGGCAAAGGATCTGCCGACTCGCTATCACTCCCAGCTTCACTGCCCGATGACATAGACAGGCCATCTTCACCCAGTACTTCTTGTAAAGAGATCCTAGACGAATTTGTTCACTTTCGTAAGACATGCTGTAACAAAATTTATAATTTTAAGCATGCCCTTATTATAAAACGCAACATCTATTAAACAATACAAGAAACTTACTGATCATCGAAAATGTAATAAAAGGCTCAAAGTGGCAATGAACAATCGGCGCTGGGCGGACTCGCACCGGGTTGGCGCAAAACTGCAACCGCTGAACGTCGGGAGACGAACGAAGGCGCGAATCCGTTCTCGACAAATTTCCATGGCGGGAAAAAATATCGCAATTTATAAAAAACCCACAGACATATGCGTCACCGTTGGCGGGTTAAGAGTCGCTCCAACTCCGTCAGGAGCATCTTTTTGTGTCCTGATTTTGAATAGTTCCACGTTACTCTTTTAGTTGCGAAATCTTCACAAAGTTGAGTAATCAAATAAAATATGTACTTGTTTCTGTATTGCGAAGTCGGTGAGCCGGACAAAAATGGATTGTGTCAATAAAGGGTTCATATTGAACACCTCCGTATCAATGACATTAAGTGGGCCACGCAGCTGGAACATCATGCCGTAAACATTCACTACAACATTCATTGTACGCATGGATTTTCGAGTAACTTTCCAGTGGTAGGAAACTGTGTATGTAAATAACCGCAGTATGCAAAGACACTTGTTGCCTGCTGGCATAGAAATGAAATGCCTGTGCTTCTGCCCCATACTTATAGGAATAATTTTCCGAAAATCTATATGTACGCAAGCTTCATGAATATTGAGGTTTTCTTTCAAATTCCTTATTGCATTACATTGACTCCATAATTTTGAAGCTATGAAAAAAAAATTTAAGTCATCTTCTTTTTATCTTTATTCTTTATTCTTATTTGTCTATTGCATCTTTAGTACTTAAGGTGATTTCCTTTTTCTCAGTGAGTTTTCTCTTTATATTATTTGAAAGACTAACTTCTTTAGACACTTTTCTACTCATTAATGGTAAAGGGAGAATTTTCAGAATCCATGCAATATTCTAGTCGGTTCGATTTACAAGTATCATATGTTCTATTAAGGCAGTCTAAATTTCTAGAATGGCAGTATAGTTTGAAAAGCACCTGATCATAAATTTTTTCGCGTATTATTGACGTTTTTGCAAACCCTCAATTAATAATTTTATATTTTCATGAATTTGACATTCGTATGTGTCTCTATTAGATTCTTTAGGAAAGTTACCCAAAATGGCCGCAGTTTATAAAAGAATGAGTAACTTACTTTGATCTTCGTTTCATATAAAAATTTTTGTCTAAATCTTTCAATGGGCTTATAAGTACCGTTTCTGCATTTGCGTTTTATTTTTTTGTTATATATTGTTTCTTGCCTGAACAGTGTACGCTGTACAAATTTTTTTATAGTTTCAATCACTGGTAACATCTTACTTTTTGAACTAATTTCCGATTGATTTGTGTCATTTTCGGTGTCGGCAGATGTATTTGCGGGTGAATCTAAGGATTTTGTATTTAATGAGTTAGTTTTATTCATCTCTCGAGAATCTTCAAGTAGCTGCTGTAGTTTTCGTATTTTTTTGCTTGCGCCTTGTTCTTTTTCTTATAACTTATGAATAGTTTTAACAGTCGTTTTCTTTTCTTGATTTGTTCATATTTTTCTTTTATTGTTAATAATTCTGCTGCACTAATTATTTTAAGGGGTCTTCTTTTCAACGTTGTTTTTATCAAAGAAGTACTTGCACCTTCATCACAAGTAACGTATTGGAATTACTTCAAAGTTAGTTGTCTTCCTTCTTTTTTCTGTACCTGAAAATTAAATTATCGCTTTGCATTTTAAGTAGTAATCAGGTGTGAGATGTTTGAAGTAGGTGTGGAGGTAGATATAGTAGTAGGGATGGATGTAGGAGTAAGGGTAGAGGTAGGTAGGGGTAGAGGTAGGTGTATGGTTAGATGTAGGAGTAGGGTTAGATGTAGGAGTAGGTGTAAGTGTATGGGCAGATGTAGGTGTAGGTTTGTGTAAAATTGCAAATTTATTTTAGCGATGCGACCACAGCTGCCATAATGAAAGTTGTTTCTATCGATTACTATTCATATCTTCAAAATGTTACTATACCCTCGTAAATGTTATATACTAAATTACTGACTAGGTACCTATCTATCAAACACTTATTTACCTTTTAGTGTTTTCTCTCCATCTTTGCGTTGTTCTTTAAGATTTTTACTGTTTTCCTTTTTAAATATTTCTGTCGTCTTTTTTCTTTTTCTACAGCAAGATTTTCAGGATCATTTTTTATTTCTGCATACCGTCGTTTTTGGCATAATCTTTCTTTAGCCAGTCTATCTTTTCTGTGTTTTTTTGATTCAGGGGGCATCTCCTTAACTCAAGTAACTGTTACAATATTATCTACATTCAGTCTGGACCCAGTCTGTTTAATCTAAAAATAAAAAAATATATATAATGGGAAGGGGACTGCTTTTTTTTTTGCTTTTTCAAAGCGCGTTCCACTGTATGCGCTAATAATAATGTATAACAGAAGAGTCTAGTTTTTTTTAAAAAGATGGTACTATTTAGCAGTATAGTAAAGTATTATTTTGCAGTATAGTAAAGTATTATTTTGCAGAAAATTTATTTCATATGCACGTAGGCTTCTTTCTATTTTACAACAAGAAGAAAGGTATCTTTGATATTGCTTTGATACTACTGTCTATCATCATCATCATTATCCAGCCACTTGTCCACTACTGGACAGGCTTCCCCAAAGAGCGCACTGATTTGCGATTGCTAGCTGACTGCATCCAGTTGCTACCTGCGACCTTCATCAAGTCGTCGGACCACCTTGTGGAAGGCCGTCCAGCGATCCGTTTTCCAGTACGCGCCGCCACTCGAGAATCTTTCTTCCCCAACGGTTATCGATTCTCCGTGCAATGTGGCGTGCCCTATTCCCATGACTTTGGTTTATCCATATTCTTCTTCAAGTCCACTCGTTTAGGCACCTTGTTGAGGTTGCCGACTATCGTGTTCAAGTCTTTCAGCGATTCTGCCATTGCAAAGTTGATTGATGTATTCGCCATTGATATTGATGCTCAGTCCTTTCCAGCCCAGAAGCTTGAAAACGTCCTCCAGTGCAGCTGTAAACAGTTCCGGAGAAATAACGTCTCCATGTCTGACGCTCTTTTGTAACTGGATTGGTTTTCAGCTCTGTTCCACATAATGTATTTCTCCTGAACGTGAGTCATTACTCTGAAGGTGCTAATTCAGGACAATAACATTCAGAAGAATGACAATAACGTCAAAATCTTGTTCAACAATATTTAATGCCATAATAACATTTTAATGCCATGGAGCAAAACATGTGCTCCATGGCATTAAAATTAATAACACAAAACCTTCATAATTTTAATTGAAATGAATAGACTAACATTACACTGTTACAGAATATATCGATCAAAATGATAATGATAGTTGATATGAACTTTTAGAGAATGTATTTAAAAGGCTTACCTGCCAAAAACAAGCATGTGTTTCTCCACTAAATGGCGTCGCTCGACTGCGGTGTAGGGAGGACTGTTCGCCCGGCCACAAGTTTCCCCCCTCCCACCTCTAACTCGATACGATATTGAAAACAAATGTCTCAGGACAAATACGCGCTTTTATTGAACACGAGTTTTTTCTTTCTTAACTTAGCGGATATTGATAATTTCACAAAGATAATGAAGATTGATCTATTATAATTATAGCACCGAATAGCAAAAAACTCAATGAGGTGGTATTATTTTTTAAAATAAAAATATAGGTGCGCGTGAGTGGAGGCGGCACATGAAAAAATGACAGTTTAATTGCGTTTTTGACATAACTTTTTATTAATAATTTTTAGAATCGTGGTTTTGAGCGACATTTGCGTTAATCATTTACCTACTATGAGTGATATTTCTTTTAAAGATAGGGGAGACACGTTTTGAGAAATTATCAAGGACCTCAATTCAGACCTTCTGAAGATTGACCCACGTGATGTATGTTCCTTAGCATTATTACTAGAATGTCTGTCGGAGCTTTTAATAACAACGTTAGCGTTAAATCAATATTGCAGATGTGATAAATTATTATGTTATCTGCTTCGTGACTCTCACAGGGCAATTGTTCATCTATCGATCGTTGAACAGTTTCATTTACGGACTTGTAGCAATAACGTTTGTCAAAATTCGTAGCAATAACGTTTGTCAAAATTCACATATATGATTTTTTCCGATGAAAGATGTCATTTCATTGTTCGCGCAGTGTCCGATTAAAAAGCTTACTAGCGCTTCTTTGAAGCAATTATTCCGCAACTCCTCACTAAAATCAGCAGGCTTCGTTTGATATGGTCCTGATATTAACGTACGTGATTTTTGAAGTGCATATCTTCTTTCGTGTTCATTGTCTTGATGGATGGTGAAATATATCGATCAAAAACAACATAAATCATTGTCGCGTTCAATCTTGCCACCATTGGGAGATTTTTCTGGAAATATGTCGAAATGTTTTGGAACTTCTTTGATTAATTGAAGCATAAAAAACCCGTCTAGTGTTACGACTTCAGTACATGTTGGTGGCTGGCTCGTATTTTCTTCTCCCATAATTTCGTTAAAGCTTCTTTGTCGGTCTTGCACATTGTTACATCTAAATGGGATATAGACAATTGAACTGGTATTAATGGATACAAGTACACCTTTGCGATATTGGTATTTTGTTTCACCGATATTTCCAACATTTGGCCGAACGAATCTCTTTTCATTCGAACTTCTTGCACTTGCTTTCAATCTTACCAATATATTTAGAAGCAATTGATAAACTCAAAATAGGGTTCCTTTTATTGGTTTTCGAATTTAAATTTTAATTCGGCACATTCAGAAATGAAAATTTTCCTTCAAACGAATTTCTGTTTCCTCAATGTTGAAAAGAAAACCAGCTGTTGCATCTTAAGTAGCTCTCCCTGTCGCGACGTTTCAGCCAAAATATTCCTTGCTTTTGAAATGTTTTTACAAGTAATATCTAATTTTCTGCCGCTGTTGTCCAGATGGGTTCCAAAAGAATCATCGGAAAGAACAACACCTGTTAGCTCTCGGCTGAGAAGCCGTTTTCTTAATCTGTTGCAAGGGCTTCTGCCATGGACAAGTTGGAGAAGAGTGCTTGCCACTTGGGATTATTGTATATGTTGGTTCACTATATGAGATAGCTTCTGGCCGTCTCATCTCATTGGACTTCACTTCGTACGAAGCATACACGCTCGGAATCAATTTATGCCTTGAAGCAATTAAAAAAACGTGACCTGGCAGCGATACTGTATACTCAGCGTGTTTTAACAAAGGTGTCTGTGTGCTGCTTTCGTGTCTGTTTGCTGCTGCCAGTCCTATGGGAACACATGCTTTATCATTTTGAGATAAAAAATTCACGGAATGTAGGCCAATATTAAAGCTACCGTTTCCAGGCACTTTATGGAAGGCACAGAAAAGTACTAGCCTTAGTGTGTTTTATGATTGTTTGCTTCAGGACGACTCAGCTTCATCGGAACAGTCACTCACGGTAGCTTCGAGCATCATGCTCGTTTAGGCAGCAGTCTTATATAAGTAGCACTTCGTGAAGTATTAAATTATGGCTCGATTGGTTTCTCAATAAGCTCTGAAAGCGTATGGACATGCGACAATCTCACAATGACGACGCTCCACAGCGGATGCACAAACATAGCTAAATCACACATTGCTTTTAGCAATTCGGGCTGTTCTTCTACGTGGACGTCTAGAAATAGCAAAGGTGACAACGATTTTTTAGAACATATATAATTTATTTTTGTATTTCATTTTCTCTGTGCCTCATAAAGTGCACTCTCTGTTTCCTTAGTTTGAGTTTCTTTTTCCCAATCGTCTATTTCTTGCCGCATCTTACGTTCTTTCTAATAGTCAGTGCGTCAGCAACGAGAGACCTTTTGCGTCGTTCCATCACATCAGCTCCACATGCAGCTTATCTATCTTTTTAATAACATCCTGTGTCGAAGTGGAACGAACAGCAGATGGCGTGAAGGTCGACATAACTTCATCCATCGTTGCTGATCACAGAAACCTAAGTTTCCGTTTCGAAACCTTAAAAACTAAAGAATATTTATATTTATACAGGGAAAATAGAAGAACGTTGCTTATAAAAAGAAAGGTGAAATAACCCGCGCCGGTTGGGGCTCATTGTCGAAATCTTGATCCATCGATTGCTGAACAGTTGTCCCGTCCTGAGGCACAGATTTCGCGTATTGAACATTCTGAACGGCTATTTTAGTCGGACTTGCATATTCCACATTAGGAATATTGAGCTTTCGTCTCAAACTGAGTTAAAACACTGTTAGAGGTCTTGGTGTTTCTCTGAAATTAAAATATCGTTGTGAAAATACGAGACGTACAAATTAAAAAGATCGTTTATTTTGATAAATTTCTATGAAATAAAAAAAAAAGCCTTTAAAAACAAATACTGTTCATTGATTTCGTGTGGAATAAAATAATGTGCGTATTTTTGTCATAATGGAGCACGTAATGCGCAACATTTTCATTAATTTAAAACACAATTTTTGATATAATAATTTAAAATATCGAATCATATAAAAAAAGTAAAAGAAATGCGCTCATACGTTGTAGCTGTATTTTTAGCATATCTCAACTAAAATTTTGATTCTACATTTATTTCTTTACATGCCGATTAATTTTAAGAAGGAAATTTCATAAAAATGACATACCTAACTAACTATGTCAAGTCTTCTGTTCGGTTTCGTCATCTCGAGATGTATATAAAATAAAGTTTAATTTAAAATAAAATAGGGTATTTAACCTATTATAAAGGGTATAAAGTATTTCGGACCTTTGTCTCCACCACTTCTTTCAGAGCTGTTCCAGTTTCATAACGAGATCCTGCAGCAAATCTTTTGAGCGAACCTCTGTTTACAGCGTTCCATATCTTTATCCTTTTTTCCTAGCAGCTTTTTTTCGTCGTGTAGACGTGTCTTTTGATATATGCATTATAGTAATCTTAATAACTCATATTAAACGAGTAAAGACGTTGACTGAACCATTGTATAATGAATAACGGGCGTAAAAAACGGTTTAACCTCCAGTATTGCTGTTACTCGGATCTTACGCTGTAACGTTCGTCGGAGTGCGTGTCCAATGGCTTGGCATGTGACGCCTAAAGAATCGAAGCCTACTGTGTTGCTTTGCGGTGTTTAGATAATCACGATAAATACTATTGTCAGATTATGTCATATTTTATTTTCATTTAATTTTCTCGCAATTTTTTCATGCGCAGAATAAAATAACGTAATATTTGCTTAAACCTCATCCTCGCCCCCGGTGAGATTTGGTGAGATTCAGCTCGATTTCCTGAACACCTAGTAATTAATAGACGCCACCATACCGGCTATGTTTATATTTTCAATTTCGAATACACCGCTGTGATTGATTGGCATGGACATACTAGTGTTTGATTTACGTTGTTACGTAACGGATGCACGAGATTTGAAAAAACTAGAATTAGCGAAAATTAGAGCGACCCATAACTTCAGAAGTTTCGTCAGTCAGTGAAATTTCAAATCCAACAAATTTTCAAATTCATTCTAGAGACAATTATTAGGTTTTGCTTTTATATGTTGTGTAAATCTTCAAGAAAAATTGTAAGCATTTCTAACAACATCATTTTTATTAAGCTGTGTAGCTTTTCATATTTTTCAATACAAGGATAACTTGAATAGGAGTTGTTTATCTATTGTTCTACGATTGTGTCATGTTATCATCAAATGCAAATATAAGAAATCTGTCTTTTTAATGACATGGCAGTTGAAAGCATTGATATTCACTCTGTGTTGAATAAGCATGCAAAATAAGGTTAATAAAAATAAAAAGCTCAAAATGAATAAAATATTCTTTAATCTTTTATACTCTTTTAATATAAATTATAAGTCGATGACACCATACATTTTACGTTCAAAGTTTTCCTGAGGAAAAACCATGTTATCAACTTAAATTAGGCATACATTAGTTAAGTAAATAATAATAAGTTAGTAAATTATAATAATGACAGTGATCAGCTAAATTTGCTTCTCAAATATCGCAAATCTTAATATTTATTTAAGTATTTTTCTTTGTTCGGTGCTGATTTTGTAGGGAATCAAAAGGAAAAAAATCAATTAGATCTAGTGATTTTCTTTGCGGTAGTGTATTTCATTCATCAGTGAATATTAGTTTAAAGGAATACATCACTGTCAGAAGTGTACTGTAGAGCTTTTATACCAGCAAACGTAGTGTCACCTTAAACCCGTTCAAGACGAATGCTTTTAAAAAAAATTACTCTATGAAGAAAGCTTTGAAAAAGTACCTTTTAAGTAAGGCTTATAGTGCTTTCTTTTCGATTTGCAAATGTAAATGTATACAGCGAGAACATTTATATGTTTGTTTTTAAAAGCGCGGTCAACAGAGGAATGGTGCTTTTTGTTTCCATCTTTGGTATGTCCAACTGTTAGAATCTTTTGTTCTATAATTATGTTACAGTTTATAGCCATCAATAGTAATGCATTAAGTAGTACAGAATCTCTGTTCTGACAGGATCTGATAGGTGAAATGATAATAATTCAGGAATATCATTATTTACATCCTAGAACATCCTCCTACCTGGTAGAGGGTACATAGTATTATCGAACACACACGATTGAATATCTTCTAGAAAAATTGCTGCCTCAGCTTTCAAAGTTTTCCATCGTTTTTCCTTTTCATCCAAGTTTTTGTTATCAGACCAGGTTTTACTTAAAATGTCTTGGTAACTGTCTACCAAACAAATAAATGTTAATTTTCCAGGCTTCTCTGTAATAATTATTCTAGTACTATACTTTAATTTCAATCGTATTTTTATAATTTCGTTATCTAAAGCTCCATTTTGGCAAACATTCTTTAATTCATCCAACGTAAATTTGCAGTCATTACTACTTTCGATGAATTGAAAAATTTCCTCCATCGCAGAATTTACAGCCTCACTTTCAGGACGGCTTTATACCGTCAGTAGTAGGTGTCATGAAAGATTTGTAACAACTGCCATGGTATTTAGCATCAGCAGCGACGACTAAATCATACTCCAAATTAATACTTGTAATGACAGCCTTTGATCTTCAGAACGATCTTTAGCTTATTTCAAAAGAGATTCTTTGAATGTTAGTGTAGAAACTTTATGAATTTTTCTTCGAAGATTCTGTACGCTCTTTTTCTCAGCCTCTTCATTCGCTTCATCGCCACAAAGTAATCAGTATTTTTTTTAAAAAAAAGCTGGATTAATTTACTCGCTCTCGAGTACGAGATGAACTTACTTTTGAAGTACTGGCCTGTTCGTCCTCACGTAGTCTTTTTGCTGCAGGGATTGAACTTTGTCGAATGTATGATTGTCTGGAATCCACGTGGATTGTAACGGACTTTTGCCTTTTTAAATAATCAGTAAACTCGTCACTTCTCGTGACACTTGCATCGATTAAAGTTGACATTCCACTTCTAACTACAACAGTTTCATCTTCAGTGAAAAGTTTATTGCAAGTAAAGCGAAATTGTTACATTTAAAAAAATATTAATCAGCACAAACTATATTAGTAGACGTTTGTAATAAATACGTATATTCATTCGAACCGAACGTTTAACATTAAAAGAAGCAGGTGAGAATTGAACGATACCATACGGATAATAAAATTAAATAGTCAGAATATTATTCAAGGCCATGTGGGTGGGGGATTCTGTAGGGGACTGAGTTGAAGGGGACTATCTTTGAAAAGTGTATTTTCTTAGAATAGTACAGTTTATACATGGAAAAGAGACACAAATAGGCATTTTTGCTTGTTTAAGAATCTGAGTATACCACGTATATTTAATATATATATATATATATATATATATATATATATACGTGGCATAAATGTACATATTACGTAGAAAGTGACTCTAAGTTTCTGACAATTTTTGTATTTGTTTTTATTTGGTATAACTTTAAATTAATATTCTCAGTGCTTCATCTGTAGCGAAACTTGCATTGGCATTCTTTAAAACTTGAATTTGGTTACGAATAGGTTATTATACTAAGATGAATTGTTATTATCCAATACTGTGCTCTACTTCGGTGGAAGATTTAATGTTGAATAAGTACTAGGCCACTTTGACTAATTTAAGGAATTTGTATTGTTGTACTCCACCATGACAAATTGGTCTCTATCACAATTACAAGAACTTCCGGCAAGGTTACCATGGTTGGTTTAGAGACAGGAGATTATTTCTTCATTTAAAAATAGGCGTGACGATAGTATGACATAATCAAAGATTTAATTACTTTAGGGGAAAATACACATTCAAAGGATTCAAAAACTCAATTAGTTTTTTAAATTGAGATTAATAAGATTTTCAATAAAATAAAAGAGTAAAATACTGCAATCGGCCATTTTGACTGAAACGCCAATCACAGCGCATGACGTCATACTTATGTAAGCTTCACTGTGTTTTGATTACCTCCTACTGATTGCTCTTTGATTGATTTTATATTTGTTTTGTGATTTATCGACTTTACACACGAATCTATCTATAACAATGGAACCAGGCTTTGTTAAGGCAAACAGCTCAAATTTGCCCAGGATCGATTTATTGATGTTGGGCGAGTTCCTCGCAACAAATAAAGAATTTTGCTCGTCCGAATTTAGAAACGTGAAAACCTCTTTGTAAGTATATTTTATTTGTATTTATCTTTAACACTAGATACAAATTTGACCAGTAGTAGTAATCAGATTCGTTTTAAACTCGTAGAAGTTTATTTTGTTTTACTTTCATAAGTTATTTTTACAATAAACTTGTCATTATTTTGAGGTTAGCTCCCTTGCAGTATAGGTATATGTTTGCTATTTTTAAAGGTATTACCTAACAAAACGAGAAAAATTTGTATAACTTCGAAACACCTAAATATGAGAAGTGGTGGTAGTTTTAGACTTAGGTTGACACACATTTTTGGCTTCTAAATAAGTCTCCATTCAAAAATAAACATGTTTGATTTGACAGTATGTATGTATTTGTTCTAATTAATTTCTATTATTTCAGGTCTTCAAGACCTTCATATGGAGATGATGCAATTAGTTATGTGCAACTAAAACGGGAAAATATTTGCACAGTCAAATGCAAGATTTGCCCAGAGCATAAAGTCCATGCAAAACTATATGCTGTTACATTGATAGTTGATGAAGAGGAAGAAAAAGTAACATCAATTCAATGTCATGATTGTGTTGCTGCCAGGGTGGGTGCAAACATGCCATAGCACTACTATGTGGGTCCATAAAGCGAAGAACCTTCATGCACAGAAGTCCAATGTTACTGGCAGAAATCAAAGCTGTCAAGAGTTACTACCTTGAAATTTATATCTGCCAAAGATTTATCTAAAGGTAGCCCTATATTGCCTTCTAACTACACAGTCCTTGAAAAATTTTTAGAGGAAAGTAAAAAGAGAAATCTTAGTAACTGCGAGCTACTAAAGTACCAACACGATTATAATGGTGATGAATTACTTAGTGTCTCAATGCACCAACTGGTTTTTAAATATAAAACAGAGTGTTGTGACTTATTTTTAAGTAAAGTCAATTTGACAGTTGACCTTATCAATAAGATTGAAGCTGAAACCAGGGACCAGTTCAAAAATAACCTCTGGTACGAACTCAGGTATGGCAGAGTAACAGCTTCTAAAGTTTATGAAGTGAGTCGGTGCCAGACCGATGATGGGACTCTGATTTCTATCATCATGGGGGTAAGATACCAGACACACCAGCCATGAAACAGGGTAGATATTTAGAAAATGAGGTACGAGAAATAGTTAGCAAGAAACTAGGGAAAAGTATCAAGAATTGTGGTCTCTTTATATCTCAAAAATACCCAATGTTAGCAGGTTCTCCTGATGGGTTATGTCAAGATAGTATTGTGGAGATAAAATGCCCTATAAGCAATAAAACTTATATACATTATATAAAAAATGGAAAACCAGCAAGAAATGCTTTGCCCAAATACAAATGCAAATGTACGTAAGTGGACTAAAAAATGTTATTTTGTGTTGCAGATCCCAATTTTCCATTAATAAAATGTAGAAATTATATGCATAAACTTTGATGGTGAATATTTGTCAAGTTTTCTTGAAAGTATTATAACGTTTTGGAAATCCATGTATATCCATTGTTATATAAAAGTATAGAATAGAAAATAAAAATGCAGAAATTTAATCATTGTTTTATTTAATAAGAGAATCTTGTATATTAATCAAACCACAGGCTATAGTTATCACATCGTCAAGAACTTTAACCAAACTTAAGTTAAGACATGCATGTGGTTTTAACATGTTGAATTCACGTAATCGACGTATTACCCGCTCAACATGAATACGTAAGCTAGCTATTTGTTTAGTTTCTTTGGCTTCAGATTTTGTTAACTTGGCTCCAGATACAACACTTGGAGGCCGTACTAATAGCACACCCATTTTACGTAAATACACTTCCACATGTTTAAATCCTCTATCTGCCATAATGCATATATTAGGTTGCAAACATTTTGAGAAATCTGAAGTTTCCACAATGCATGTGTCTGTTATTCGGCCTCCATAACCATTTGAAATATAATTGATTAAACCATTAGGGGTACAAGATGAGGTACTTAATTGTGTTGGCTTTCTTGTAATCAGACCAGGAAAGAGCTTGATTTAAGGCCTTTGATGGCTTTGTACTTCAATTTCTAAACAGTCTATTATACAAGTCACCTTATGATATTTATGCCTAAAAGCCATAGGTAATTTCTTTTTATCAACTCTTTATCTAATGATACAATAAAAGGACGCATTACACTTGCTATAATAGGTACATTTTAAAGAAAATTTTGCTTGGATAAGATCTATCAATGCCGAAGTCATCAGCAAGTTCACGGAATGAATTGTTTAACCTAATTTTTTTGACATAGTAAAATATGGTTAAACGGTATACCTGTCTGTTCTTGAATCAAGTTAACTAAATAATAACAATTTAAAGGAATACCAATATAAGAACGGGGGCTCTTTTAATTTTCTTCAAAGTGCACTCTAAAGCTTTTAAATCGTCTCTCCTTTGTCATCCTCTAGCATCTCGCTACAGTCAGATGTAGACTCCATTTGAAGAGATTTTATGGATGATCTGAAGTATCACTGTCTGATTGTTCTATTTGTTTGACTATTTTACTCAAAACATTTATACTTGGTCTTGATGGGTTACTATTGACATCATGCTTGATTTTAAATGGTGATGTAGAAACAGAATGTAGACACGGCTTCAATGGTGATGTCATCTGATTTACCAAATTAACTTTGGTTAGCTTTACTTCTAAATGTTTTACATATGTGTACTTGAATTGCTTTATCCAACATTCTTGGTGGTAATTGGGAACTTCTTCAACAATCTGCTGAACTGTAAAACAAATGTTTTGTTATTTAAGTGCAAATGTTATAATTATGAACACAAATAGAAAATTACAAGGTTAAAAAAATCTATGTAGTTTTATTGCCAGTATCACTGAATGAATCTCAAACATAGATCATTTCTTGAGATTTGTACAAAGGGATGCCGCTATATAAGATAATCTGTAATACGGGCCCTAGTATACCAACAATGTATGCAATAATACTGAATTAACATTCAAATAAATAAGTTAGTAAACTATACCTGAACTACAAGATGCAATTTCTTTTGAACTTGATGGCTCTTTAACTATAGTACTTTCTTCAAATTGCTTTTCACACTCTTCAAGAATCATCATCCTTCGTTTTTAACTACATAGGGTCGCTCTGTTCTGTTAGATGTTTGTGTTTTCCTGTCTGGTTGGCAAGTAAATTTTGTGGGCATACATCCTGTTTTCATACGGACTTGTGATACCGACCCCATGACATGGTATTCCATATAATTTCCATATCATTTGGCAACTGAAAAATGCAAAGGTAACAATTAAAATTGATAATAAGAACTATAATCAAGACTAACACAAACATAACCTCAATAAATAACTAGTTATTCCATAGCATCTACATTTCAACTATTTCACGTCAAACACACATTAAGTTAAAAATCTATCAATACATGATAACATACTCACATCAAAGTGATCTTCACAGAAATAAAGTGGCGAGTTTGTCTTTACATCGTTCGGGTTTCGCCGTGCAAGCTTTAACCATTTATCTCTTATTATTTTCTTGTATGGGACATGTACAAATACCTTTTGGGTGTCGTTATTGATGTATTTTGCACTGAGGTACTGCACACACTTATAAACTTTAGAATTCATTATTAATATAAGAAATACGCAACGTTCGTTTACTTTGCTGTCTAGCTGTGCGTAAACAAATTTGACGTTTACGTAAGTATGACGTCACACGACGCCATGACACGGCGAGCTGTTTTCGCGCAATATTTAAAATGATTATAAAATGGCTTTAAACTTCCAAAACTTTAGTTTATTACCGAAATAAAGGTTTTGTAAACAGTAGATGTGTATCCGCATTACGGAAGAGGATTTCAAAATCTTTCGTCATGCCTATTTGAACTTATTATATTTGTAAGGTTTGATATTGCGTAACATAATCGTTAATGGTCCAGTGTTGGATGGTTTATTTAATTACTAGTAAACTGATTCCTGTTTGCAGCATTGCAGTAAACCAATCTGAACCTGTTACATGTAAAACAACAGAAAAATTATTGGAGACATTAAATAAGAAACCAATAACATTTTATCCCGAAGGACATCCTATGAATAATATTAAGAATTTAGAAGCTACCTGTTTAATCATCTTGAAAATAGAAACGAAATTAATTCTATAGCCAAGCGTAGGAAAATTCTTAGACGCTTAGAAAAACGGAAAAAGAATTACCTTGATGTACAAAAAAGGAAGTTTTGTGTATGGGTCTCTACTTGATTATGAAAGAGTACATGACCGAAAAACATTATGGGATGTCAAGGAAGTGCATGTAGAGACCCATTCACAAACGGTTCTGAGTGCAAATTATAGGCCCAAAAAGAAAATCAATGTATACAATAAAGAATAGTAAAATTGTAAGATTAGAACCTGTATCTGACGATATCACGTCGGGACAGAAAGATTATAAAACTGTAGACATAGTAATTCCAGTTAACAGGGCTGAAAAACTGCTGTTAGAAGGAACAAAAAAATGAGTCTTGATGATATTAAAACTAATAAAAATTTAAAAATTATGAATCTGGTGTACCTTCACGAGTAAGTTCTGTTGCAATGTTTTTATGTTTTCAAACAAAATAAATTTATATTTAAACAAGTGTTTTTATTTATAATAGAATATAAATACAATCAGCTAATTGAAAAATTGTTTTCATGCTGCCTTACAATGTGTTTAAAACAATTATTTTACAATTTATCGTTTCTTTTTCATAGATATTATATTTGAAGAATATCGCACCATCTGTTAGCAAAGATTGATTCTGCTGTTTGATAAGTTTTAGATGAGAACCAGGGGCTAATGTGTTCGACTCATGGTAGGACGATGAGATCAAGCTTTTATAAATTTCGTGGTAAGTAAAGAACACATGTTCATAAAACTTAATAGTTTTCCTATTCATATTTTATTATTATTTATACAAATTAAAAGAACTTCTCTATTAAGGATGTGGTTTCAGGTTTTTTACTAAGTTTCGGGTTTAATTTGAGATATATATTGCTCAATGAATCATTTGCATGTATCTGTGCTTTTATTTTATAATTGATAATAACAATATAAAGAACTCACGTCTATTTCCCAGTAGGGTAGGCAGAGATTAGATTTCCACAGGTGCGATCTTTGCATATCTATCTTATTTTACTGGATCCATTAATCTTTTCATACAAACTCATCTGTTTCTGATGCTTAAAATTTGGCCTTTTGATATCCTGCTAATATGGTCTGCATAGTATTTTCTAGGGCCACATTTGCCGACCTTTCCATCGCAAACATTCGCTCTATAGATTTGTTTTGTCAGCCTACTTTCATTTATCCTTTCCAGATGGTCAAACCGCAATATATCTCTTTCTACTCTAGTCACTACATTTTCCTTCTATATATCTCTTTCTGAGACACTACGCAGAGATCGCATCTCTACCGCACTGATTCTACTTTCATTTTTCTTCTACCATACCCGGTTTTCACTACCATACATAGTGTAGAGTAGGACACCATTATAAATAGCCAAACTCCTTTGTTAAGACACTGTGGAGATATTGGGTTAAATCAGAATGGCATTTTAAAGTGTCTTTGGTTGTCATGTGCTATTGAATAATGAAATGAAAATAAAATAGAAAAGCGTCAGATGTATTCCAATTACCGTTTATTTTTATTATCTATAATATCAAACAAAACAGATTTCTATTGAACGTACTCTGCGTTTTGCTAGTTTTACTTTAAAAAAATATCACAATGGTATACATATATATAAAAATTATATGATAAGCAAAATATCACATTTTTTTGACATAATATCTGATTTAAATATTGTATATATGGATTTATCCTCCATTGTTCCTGTTAAGGGTTAACCAAGAGATACGCTTAAATGTTTCACAGTTCAACTCAATAGTTTAGGAACCTAGCTTTAATAACAAGTTTTCTATTGCAACAAAGCAGTTTTGCCTACTTTCAGAGTATGGATTTTCTCGACATTTTATGAAAAGTAATATTTTCTGCTCTTGTGATTATCTA
Organism: Eumeta japonica; assembly: GCA_005406025.1. NCBI lineage: Eukaryota > Metazoa > Arthropoda > Insecta > Lepidoptera > Psychidae > Eumeta > Eumeta japonica. Next base: position 19,015 of record BGZK01002833.1, read on the forward strand.
ATCTTTTTTTTCCTTTGTAACCTTCAAAACGGTATTCACCTTCCTAAACATTAATTTTGCGCCGCAACTTTTGCTCACATGGACACAGTATATATTCTTAATATTTTATACTGATTGCTTTGTTTTCAATCCCATTCAAGCCCGTTCTCAATTATGATTCTGATACTGCTGATTTATTCTGGATCCGCTATTAATACGAATCCCGATTCCACACTCGATTTTGACCACGGTACAGTTCTTATTTTCGATCCTTTTCCTGTTCTTAACTTCGTTCCCATTCTCGGCTCGATTTTGCTCCTCAATCCACTTTTTAATATTGATTATGCTACCGATCATAGTTTCATTTATGTGATGCGGCGAAAATGCAGTATCAAAATAAAATATAGAATGTACTGGGGAATAGTGTAGCTTTCTATAAGCGAAAGTGTTTTAAAAACGGCTCAAAAGTTTGACTCAATAGCATAAATAGGCGGACGAACTCAAGATTAAGTGCTAAGTTGTTTTTCAGAAACATTCGTGTTCACATACAACATATTACAGAAATTTAATTTCAATCGGATGAATGATACACAGTGCAAAGAAACAAATATAATGCCAATAATTATTATATTTTGTATTAAATAACTTTCGTTCTTGGACTTTACCCGCGTGGATATAGAATAATTCGTATATCTTTTGTATCGACTGATGTTTTGTATACCTGATCCCGATATCGGTGCTGCTTTTTTGTCTCGATCTACATTCAATTTCCTTCTTACTCTCGATCTCTCTCCACCTGTGATTCAATTTTGATTTTTATTATCCCTATATTTAAGGTTTTTAAAATTTCTATACAGAAATCTATTTTCTGAGGAAATAAGTATCACTATTCCAATAAACTTTTCCACTTTTCATAGTCTCATTGAGTTCGATGAGACCTACGATTACTATGAACAAACAGATAGATAGTATTTAAACAAGATTGTTTAGGAGCTTGATATGTATAAAATAATATTTTAGCGTTAAAAATAGTTCTTGTAAACAAGGTATTTTTGAATCGCTGATGGACTTTTAAATTACATTTGTATATATAGATTTCTTGATTTGAAACATATATCATATAATAATGTGCCCTTGGATATAAAAAAAAAATGTTTTTCGTTATGAATTACATAATAATGCAACTACTAATAATGCAACTAATGCGTTTTAGGCTACATTTTATAAGTAAAGCCCATTTGCTCCTGTTGGGTATGAAATTTGTACTAGTTTTGTAAAATACCATAATGTTCCATTAGTGATAGATTTATTAGTGTTGAGTTTTACTAAATATTGAACATGATGAGTAATAATCGCTTCGAAAAAAAGAAGGTTCAAAATTAGGAAAGCGCTGCGTAATTTCAATCGATTCTATTTATATTTAAAGATTAGATTCTAAAAAAGTAACAACTTTTTTATTTATAAGAATAAATGTACATTATTTCAGATGAGCACATAGCTGTCAAAGCTTTACAAGATGTAAATGGTACAATCATCGATGGTAAACCAATAATTGTTCAATTTGGAAGAAACTCCAAAATGACTGAAACGAATAATTGGAATTAATTGTTATACATTTGACTCTGGTTTATATTGATCTTGTTAGATTATAGTTATAAAAATTAACCAGGTTTGTGCCTTCGGTAAAAATCAAAAGATAATTCACGATAATACTGATTTAAATCGTTTTTTCATTAAAAAACACAGAAATTTTATCCACGTCTTAAAGCTACCTATATTAGAGCATAACTCAAAACAAACAATAAAAAGGATTTTTGTATGTATTTAATACGATGCTAATTACAAATAAACTGTTACTATATTGTATTGGTTTAAAAAATAATTTCATGTGAAACGTATGTGTCGGTGGTTTTAATTTGTAGTTAGCATTTTTAATAAAAAAGTGTTAGATTTTATTTTTTTGTTCATAAAACTACGTGGGGTGATTAACTAGTCAGACAGTTAATCATATTTTTTCTTACATTTTACTTTAATAATAAATAAAATTCAAATCATTACCCCAAATAAGAATGAATAGTTAAAGTATGTATAATGGATTACTTACTTAGTATGACATATGAATTACATAATGGTACTATGAATTAGTTTTGAGCATCATTATGTGATTCGATCTGAAGATACGTGTAAAATTCGTTTCTTAATTCGTATACACGCGCGAATACATTATATTTGGACAATAACGAGAGTTGCAATAATAAATTAAAGAGGTATGTTCGGAACCAATTATTCTAAATTTTATGGAAAAATCTTGATTTCATAGGTCATATTTTAATGTAGTTCACCGGTTTAATAATGCTATCCATCATAATACTGCTCGATTGTAATGTTTTTTGCTTCTAAGGCCTCTCTTTGTATGACACAATGTGACCATTTTGCACGGAACCTTGCTTTTGATGAGAGCTTGTAGTCCTCCATACTGTCCAGACATCGCTCGGGTACCATCCAAATACACACGCCCACAGTTTTCCCAACTAATATTATTTTAGTCATATATGAACTTAAAACCTCAAACAAATTATTAGCTATACCATTTTCAAAATATTTTTCTGCAAAATAATAATCCTCACATACATTTCTTTCTTGTATTTACCGTACGTAACATTTAAATTGAGCATCGTCATTACTATCAGTTGTCCCATCAGTTGAATGGCAAAATAAACCTGAAAGGTTCCCCACAATTGCTCATTAATATCTTCTGCTATGTCTGAATATGGCGACTAATCGTATTGTTAGTCGCTTAGTCATATCAACCGCTTCGGATAAGATCAGTTCCTCAGCAATCATGTGTGGTTTCTTACATTTGGCAACACGGTAGCTACCATGTAGAGGCGAGTAATGCTTTGGTAGGGACTGATGCTCTTGAAACCATAACCGTTGACTGATGTTTCAGTTCTCGCAATTTGAAAAAGTCTCTTGGCTTACCTTGTAAATGACTGTGAGTTGATTCCAAATGCCGTTTTATTTTATTAGGAACCATTCTTTCAGCTGCCAATATTTTGTGACAAACAACACATTAAAGTTTTGCATCCCTTAGTAATGCAGGTAAATCCTGAAATTTAAATAATTGATCGTCATATTTCCTATATTTCTTCCGTTTACTTAAAGTTACATTACTGTTTTCGACCGGTCTTCACTTCGTTTCTATTTTTGAATAATATTAACCATTGTCGATATCGAACTTCGCGTGCGTAATTGAACAAAACAAAGATTGACTGAACGACATGAACTCGTGACAATCCCACCCACATCCCATGGTCCTCAGACATCTAAGGTCATATGGTCCGAATCGCAGAAGCGCCGCAGAGACACCGATAAATCTAATCCGCGACTCTTCATGCTTCTTACAAGTTGTTTCTATATTTCAATTCCATGTCCTTAATAACAACTCTCCCTTGATAGAGCTTGTACACACCACATTGGACGGACTTCGTTGCTGAGCAGCTCTTCTTTTTCTAATCTTCACTTCTGGCCGCCACGTAATCCGTGGCAAGCATGCGCGTACTCTACAAACCTTCGGAAGTTCGCCTGTCCATGTCCTCGTCCTTCTGTTCGCATAGACACATACTTGTATCGTTCAGACCCAGTTCATGCAATCGCTTTCGGAAACAGTAATGGCCCGTGAGCAGCTGTGTGGTTTGATAGTCCGGTTCGACCCAGTCAGAGCTGAACCGGGCCGACACCTCCGAAATAGCGGTACAACTCTATCATTCTTCTCATCATCCCAGTTCTTCTGCCATTCTGCAATCATTTCACTTCTTACATACCACCTGAACGCCTGACCTCGGCCCCATCGCGCTCCCGATCAGTCCTACCCGCAGCTATTACTTCTATGTGAACCGGCAGCCTCCGGCCAAGACCGGTAGAGCCGCCGTGCTTACAATCCTGTACGCCTTGGTCAGTAGTATTCGAGCTGGTCGCTGTACAGGTTTTTAGCAGGGCATGCGTCACATACAGAGTTGCACGTTCGTTGCAAACGCTGCGTACGTCAAATTAGTCAAGTAAGTCATGTAAATAGTCTTCAGGGATGGGTACCTCACTCCCCACGATGCAGACGGCACCATGAACACTGCCGCCTCTTGAACCTTATCGACCTCTCTTCGATGCTGCGTATGTTGCGCAAACGAGGGTGCTCGTCAAAAACTAGACCAGCACAGTGGCCACGGAAACAGTCAGATGGAATCGCCACTCATCCTAATGATCGGCGGTCTCTGCAGCCGGCCCCATAACAGTCACGGTGCATGACTTCGCCGGTCCCAAAAGCCACATCGTTAAGATTAATCCAGATCGCCGCTAAATCTCGGCGCGTGATGACGCCTCCATCAGAACCGTGTGACATCATTCACATACGCCATGGCCTTAACACCGGCTGGGAATGGGAGCCGCAACGAACCATGGGCACATTCCACAGCGCAGAGCCCAGGACAGAACACTGGAATGCCTGTGGACTTCTTCCACACAACTTCAAATCAAATCAAAATGTCTTTATTCCAGGTAATGATATTACACTTGAAATACGTCATTAATAAAATTCATTTCTTATTACCGCCATTCCAAATGCTGATTCAACGAGAGAAGAATGGGCAAAATAATGTTTGCTCTTTTTACTTATCAATACAAAAGATTTAGTCATTTTATAATTTAGTTGACATTTAAAAATAATATGAAATAACCTTATAGGCGAACAGCTCAATCCCAGGGCTTTTCATTAGATATTCCAAATACGGTATAATAGCCTTGCCATATAATTTTCAACAACGAAACGTTTAAAAACTCAGTCAATGGCAAATTTTGAATTTCAGTTGGGATCTTATAAAGCGTACACTTATAAATGATTTATTAAGTTTACTTAGCGAGTCTTATGAGCAAAGCATTCTTATGTCTAGTATTAATGTTATGGATGTCGCTCCTTTTTATGGAACGATTTTATATTTCTCTTGACATATAGGTTTTCGTATATATATTGTGATGCTAAGGTTGGATATTAATTTCCTTAAATTTTTCTTTGAGAGATGTCATTGTTAGATCATAAACAGCACGAACAGCTCGCTTCTGCAACATGAAAATTGTGTTAATATCGGCTGCGTGACCCATAACAAATACCATAAGGTCATAAGATTAACAAAACAACTGAAATAAACTAGTCTTGCTGCTTTCATTTTGCAAATCTTGAATTCTTTGACTGCATGTGCTGCAGAACTAAGCCTTTTCGCTAATCTTGTAATATAGAATTCCAACGTAATTTAGAATCTAAGGTGAGACCAAGAAATAGGGTTGTGTCCACAATATCCAGTACCTCGTTTTTGACCATGACATTTGTGTCGATAAATTTAGAATCAGATAGAAAATACATAAGTTTTGTTTTCCTTTCATTGAGCAGTAGATTATTAATACTATACCACTCAACGATTTCAGAGACGGTATGTTTTCGTCCAAAAGCTTTGGTTTATGCCTATCAATTTTAAAAAGTGGAAATTATCATGGCAAACAATACAATCCATGACCATTTTAACAAGATGTAGATCATTTATATACTCTAGGAATAGAAATAGTCCAAGAACTGAACCCTGTGGCACGCCCATATTGACTGCAGATTCCGTCGATCTCACCATTAATGTCAACTCTTTGAATTCTATCACTTGGATAAAAACTCTAGAAGTCAAGAGATCGACCCGTGACGCCATTGATGTAGTTTCCTGATCAATGTGTCATGATGAACCTGATCAAATGCCTTGGATAAATCACAGAAAACACCAATCGCGTCCCGTGAATCCTCCCAGGCACCAAATCTGCTGGATAAGCTCGACACCGGTTTCTATTGTTAAGCGACCCTTGGAATCCAAATTGTTTAACATTCATCAAATTATTGTTATAAAATAATGGGGGTGTGCGAATAAATTCGAATTTACGAATAATTCGTCTCGAATCGAATATCAATATTCAATTGAAACTCGAATCGAATATAATTCGAATTATTTTTCGAACAATTCGAAAATTTCGAATAATTCGATTTCGAATAATTCGAATTTTCGAATAATTCGAACTTCTTTAAATAATTCGAATTTCTATAATACTGCAATTTTTGATTTCATTGTTTGTACATAATGAATAAAAAAATTCAAAATATACAGTTTATTTAAAGAATGATTACAAATTTTATTCAAAATAATAAATGAATACCGAATCCGGTGATGACGTCCTTTTATCTGAGACAATATCACCAGCAGTGGAAAATAATCTTTCACTCTCGGCAGATGCACGGAATCCCTAGATATCTTCTCGCCATCAGAGATAATCGTGGATACCGATTTTTCTTCGCGCCACCAAATAAGTGGATCTTGCTGGGTTGATTAAACCACTGTTCAAATACAATATCATTTCTTGTGATATTTCACTACGCAAAGTTTCAAATTTTTGTCTCGTACGTTAACTGTTGGCTTTTCATAAAACTCAAAATCCTGAGTATTGATTTCCACTAGCTGAAATTCGAAATAAATTAATTGTTGTATTTTAAATAGCATTAGTAGTATAATTTTAATTATTCAAATGTTTATTTTTAATTATTAAAAGTTAGATTTAGTAACTTAAAAACGTAATTATCATGATGCATGCTTTGCTCGGTTTTCGAGCAAATATTTTTTATTTATAACTTAAGGTACTATCGAGTAATAAATAAAACTTTTATTGATAAATTTTCAATTTTAAGTGAAAATTCAGCGTGAATGAGTTCTAATTTGTTTGCATGATATTTTAAATTTATGGTAGACGTTAAAAACATACATTATAAAAATAAACGAATTTTATCAAAAAGTGATATCGAAAAGTGGTGACCAATTATAAAACTTACATTCTCTGGTTAATGTATTGAGTTCTTGAGAATCATCGTCCGGTATCAGAAATTTTAATACTTCGAGTTTAATATCATCTTCGATATCTTTTATCTCGTCTTCTTCATAAAAAAGTTTTTATCGGGGATCTAGATAAGTGCTTTTCTTAAAATCAAATCTCGATCTACATCACAAAATCTGACATCAAGTCCTTAAAAATTTTCAGCGAATTCCTGTCCGATTTCCGATTCATCGTCAAATTCGATACTGTTAAGGCCATTTCTGATTCCAGATAGCAGTGGTTTTACCATTGACAAAGTAGGGTACTTCACTCACATGATATTTGGTGGCGTCGTATAAGGGTTTCATGACTTTCATTAAACAATTTACTTTAGACCATTCAGCTCAGATATAGATTCAGAGTCGCGAGAATCCTGGACTTGAGACAATGGTTTTGGAGTCTTTCCATTCTCTCTAACATCTCATATTCTGAGTTCCATCTGGTGACCACCATTTTGTACCAATTGCAAGGTTCACTTATGCCCTCTATGCTGCTTCAAACTTTGCCGCTGGATCCGACCGATGAAAATGACCAGCAATTTTCCTGAACTGGAATAAAATTAAATCAGTTATCAGAGTAATCTTGAACTCATCAAAATTGAATTAACCATCAAATATACCTTAGTTAATAATTCTTCAACACCGAAGTCTCTGATTCCGCATCTTTTAAAACTAGATTCAATGTGTGTGCGACGCAATAAAGATGGTTGTCACTCAACTGAAAATTGCTAATGATATATTTCGAGCATTATCAGTGATAAAAATACTGGCACATTTTCTTCGTCTGATAAATCCCAAAATCATCCATCATTTTTTTAAGTGTGTTCTAAGATTATTGCCAGTATGTCGATCCAACAACTGCTCAATATTTAACATTATATTTTTGAAGCAAAATCAACAGTTAAATAATGTAAAGTTAAAGATATATAGCAATCATTTGCTCGATTTCCAGCAATCGGTAGTAAAGCATCATAATACCTAATTGCAGATCTTCTTTCAAGTTATTGAGTAACTTTTGTTTTGTTCTGTGGTACAAAATTGGAGCAAGATTGCGCGAAAAGTGGTTCTCATGGTGGTTCATACTCGGGAGCTAACTTTTTAAAGGTTTTTGAATCCTCGATCTTCTACGCAGGAAAATGGTTTCAAATCGATAGCTATCATTTCCATAATCAGCTGATCTATCCTGCCTTTCTGCTCTAGTCATTGTGCTTTCTTTCGCTTTTCCTTTCCTTGATCATTACTACTATCAGAACTTTTGCTTTCTATTCCGTTCTTCAATACATACTTCATAAATATCTTTATGTTTAGCACGAAGGTGATTGAACATTGGTGACGTCGTTCCTGTAAAATGCAAACGAGACTTCAGTATTGTACTTGTCATTGTTTAAATTACAAAACTTTTGCATATAAAGCTATACTCATTCTTAAAAGTTAAGGTGTATAGTTGAGATTTACTAGTCGATAAAAGTGCTATTTTTCAGTTTGGTATGTTAAATTATGATAGAGTTTTGACACAAATGAAACCTCACATAAAGATTGTATTGAGGAGTTATAAGTGATTAAAATTTATTTTTGAACAGACAGTCTTCGGCATTCCACATTGAATTATCAAATTTTAAATTTAATATTAATATTATTCAAATATCGACATAAAAACCAAATTAAAGAATTATTGATCATTTTAATCATCATTTTCATAATTGATAAAAATGTTGTAAATAGATAGTCCAACTTAAGCATAGTGTATGAACATCATTGAAAAGAACATTAAAAAAAAATAGTCAATTAGCATTACCTGTTGGTAAAGTGAGTACTTGAGCAAAGATTGCAAGTAGCTTTTATTATTTCTTGTGTCTCGTTTAAAATATGTCCAAGCAACGCTACGAGAAGAATTATTGCTGGCATCTGTCATAACCTCTTCAAAATTATCAACATCATCTCCGTGATCATCATCACTCATCAGATTCATTGTCAACGTTCATTTGCTCGTCATCTAACATTGGGATTTCGGAACAACTTCAATTTCTTCGGATGACATAATATTTTATTTTAAACTGACAACGATAACCTATAAAATAAAATTAATTTTTTAGAACAAACATTAAGAATCATCGTACCTTCATATAATTAATTATAAATATTGTTGCGATTAAATTGTTTGAAATAATTTAGTTGTTATTAAAATTTGAGGTTAAAAATGGAAACATTTGTTCGTCTTTAATCTAAGCTTTATCATTACATCTATTCGAAATAATTTATATATTTCATAATTACCTTTGGTAAATATTTAAATATTTTAATTAAACAAATATTCACTTAAATAGTACTGAAAGAACGATCGAAACGTTCAGCGGTAGGTTTGTTTCAATACTCTTCTCAGCTGATCACCGATGTCTACCGTAAATAACCGATGTCTGAATGTCTGAAATAAAATACTGCTAGGAGGAAAGGAACTGAAGATAGGTTCAATTCATGTACATTTGGGGCACGTATGCTAGAGTTCCCGCTAGTTGTCCTTTTGTTTACTATTTTGTGAATCCATTGCAACTTATAGGATATGATTAAATGATTATTTCGTTTTCATAGATTAAAGGCTTTTACTTATAAATTTTGAAGTTATACTTCTTTTGGGGCGTTTGGATGAGAGTGAATTTGTGAGCTGCTAAAACGACATGATGAAGTTAGCCATAGAATAGAAATAATAAAAAATATATGTTTCAACACTGAATATAGTTACAATACGGTGTTCATACTATATAGTATATGGTACAGAGTGTTTATGCTATATATTACATAGTCATATATTCATAACTTAGTTCTTGCAAAATATAGTATTCATATGAATAATCAATTTTGGTATTAATTTTCTATAATTATTTAATATAATTAACACTAAATATTATTAAAGTATTTATTAAACCTGCTAATATATATTTTTATATCTATACAATTCGGACAAGCCGGAAATATACGTTAGTGATTCATGTGGAGCCATTCCCGGCGGCACTGCAATGCCAGGCCGACCCGTGACAGGGTGGAGCGAGCTCCGAAACACCCGTATGCACAAATCAGTTTAATATGTACTGGTCAGTGTTGCCAGTCGGTCGTGTGAAATCACCTGAAATGTATAAATAAGTAACCTTTTGTAATAAAAGTAACCTTTAATATTTTCTCTATGACAATAGTTTACTTGTAAATAATTTGCAGTATTTTGGTATTGCTTGTTATTAATATCTTGTCTATATATTATTAGTATTAGTACATTTAAAAACTCATTAAGTAATGAATTTTTGCTCTTAATTTGAAAAGATGATATTAATAAAAGCAATACCAAAATACCAAGTTATACTAGTAAACTATAGTCTTAGATTTTTCAATTGTATTTGATAGAGGATTAAAATAACAAAATGACGGGTGGCGCTAGTTTCGCTGGTGTCATAATGTCTTAAGAATTGATATGAAGTTAAACGAGTATCGAGATATCACAAGAATATGGTCTATCAAATGCGCACGCAAGGACGCCTATATGAACAAATTTAAATTTCTATATTACTTGATGATTTCAAAATTTATATTTTAAAAATTAAGAAGTACATACTCGTAAGTGTACAATTCAAGACTTCTATATTAAAATTTGTAAATTGATACAATAAATATTTTTACTGAGTATTACCTGTATGTTTGACTGCACCATAAAATATATATTAACTAATTAAAACGGGCTGTAGTACGAAGTTAGTGTATTATTTAGGTACAACAGCTGTGATTATGAGACTAGAATATTTATATGAAATTAAAATGATGACTGAAGAGTACATGAGCCCAGACAGCACATCAGCATCTGAAATTATAAAATCAAATTTTATTTCTGCGTTTTCAAATAAAGATTTCGAAAATATTCTCTTGGAAAAAATTGCTGACGAGTTAAAAAATAAGAAAAATAAGAATAAGTACCAGCCTTCACCATCATCATCACCATCCCTGTATTTTATTCTAGCATGCATTAATGCTTTTGATGGCTCAAATGTTGTGGCATTTTTATAGCCGCTTTGGTAGCCATCAAAGCTGCAATTGTGTTAGTATTTAGTCTGTTTCTGTGGTCCGATTTTATCAGTTTTAATTGGCTGAAAACTCGTTCCACATGCATTGAAAATGGCAAAATGAGCAAAACCATTATTACTTCCTTTAAATTTGGGAACATGGGTTCTACTGTCTCATCTGTCATTTTAGAATTTTAGTCCAGTATTCTTCGACCGGCATGTCAGGCGAAATGTTTAATTCGCTGAAGTCGAGAAAAGCGTGTTTCTTCCATTCTTTATGTAAATTTTCTGTATCAATAACAATATTTGGAAATCTTTTATTACGCATGATAAGTCTTTCACTTCATATTGTTGTGCTTTGATTGGGTGAAGAACATTTTCTAATAAATCAAAAGAGGATCATCAAAAGTAAAGCGCTTTCTTATTTGCTAAAGCTTCAATATAAAAGATAAACATGTTTTCGGAAATCGGCAATTTGGGTTGGAGGTATTTCTCTCGAAAATTTATCAATTGACGCTTGTGCTGCCACACCTAAATATATCTTCTCAAGTGGCAAATAGAATCGTGGATTGGCATACTCTATTTTGTAGGCATCAGTAGTCTTACAATAATTGAATTCCATATAATTACTGGCTATTGTTTTAATTAATTTGTGTACTTCTGGTTTTAATTGATGTAGCAACGGTTTCTCTGATTGAAATAGTCTATTAAAGTCATTGAACAGATTTAGCACGTAAGACATAAATTCGAGATAAATTTTTGTAAATGTATTATTTAAACTTGTTAGTATGTCTTCAGTTACTTTGCTTGGATCCTCGAAAACTTTTTGAAGTACTCACCGAGTACCTGATATTGTTCCAAGGTTCTATTGACACATGCCTCTAATGATAGCCACCTTGTTGTTGCCGGGCTTAATATTTTATGAATGTCGACTTTAAAAATCTTGGAACTCTTTTAATTTGTTTTGCCTCTTAGTGCTGCGGCTAAAATGAGCTCCTATACTCCTTAAAAATCTTCTACTGATCTTGGCAGCTTAAGACACGCTTGGGATGCCACAAGATTAATCATATGGCAGCTACATTTGATGCATGCAATATGCGGTACTTTTGTTTCAAGTGACTAAACACAGAGTGGTGTTCGCCTACCATGCTATTAGTCGTGTCCGATGCAAAGCCTACAAATTTTTTAAAGGAATTTGCCGGTCTTGCAACCAAGTTAATAAACCATCACTAAGATCTTCAGCCTTTCCAGATTTCACTTCATATATGTCAAGAAACTGTGTGCGAACACAGTCTACTTCGTCATAATATATAACAGTTAGTGCACATTGTTTTTACACTTACATCAGTTGTCTCATCCATTATAATACTGAAAGGAGTTTTCTTTAACTTATCTACGAGTTCTTGTGTTAGAATGGGGCCAAGGACAGTTTTATAGTATTTGTTGCTTTCGTCCTGCCTAAATTGATAGTTTTGATTGTGTTAGAATCGGTAAAAGTATTTTTAAAATGGGATTAAATCATCCATCAAAGAAAATGTTAAATTGTGCTGTGCAAGAAAAGCGCATATTTTAAGCTCTGCTCTTTTTAATTCATCTTCTGGTTTAGATTTCAGCATTTGTTGAATAGGCGTTGTTTGGCTTTTGAGCTAATATTTTGAAGATGTTTCGTCGTATTCATGTGCTGACTAGTGCTGGTTTGTGATTATTAACAGAACAATTGCACACTTTGCAATAAGCGGTAATCATGCCACATTCTTGCTCTCTCTAGAAATCCAATTTTTAAATGTAATATCTGTTAGCCACTTTTCATTGAAGTCGCGGTGTTGTTTTTGTTTCTTTGGCAGAGGTTCCTCACGCATCGTACTACTACTATCGCAATCATTGTTAATATCTCTCCTCTCTTGCCTTGAACTCAACGACTTAGAAGAAATCAAGAATTTGTCCATTTGCTTAGCTTAGACTGAGTGTATATTTTAGTAGATTAAGTTAAAACCATGCCAAGACCAACACCAAAGTCATGAAAAGAAATCAAACAAATAAAATGAATAAATCAACCACGTTATTAGTATGAAAGTAAGATACCTGATTCAATATTTTCTCTTTGAGAGACAAGAAGATAGTTTGAGAACGAACAAAGAAAGATATTGTCAATATTAAGGTTTATATACTTTTATTTTTATCATAATTGGTACAGAATTAGAATTAATTGAAATATTGGTATTTTCTCAGAAATTATCGCTCAAGAAAATTTAAATCAAGCATGTGTTATGCGTATAATGTAATTAATTTTACTAAGTACATTACATACATACACATATTTTGTTAAGTAACTGGGTCGGTGGGTGATTATGACAAAAATCATCCACATTATGTGGGTAAAACTTTAGATGAGCTAACACTACTATAATACCTAATGTCATATTATCCAGTTGCCGATAAAATTAAAAAAAAAAAACCTAATGTCATAATTTTTAGCGGGATTGTCATTTTACAACAATTTACAAACAAATTTTAAAAACATGTATCGTAGATTACATTTCTCACTAATCTGTGAAAACATGAAGCCTTTGGTTTAATTCACTGACCGCTATTAAAGGTTTAACCCGCTCAGTGGTTTAATCTCAGTAACTTCTTTGTATAACTGACTTGTACCTACTTACTATTTTATTGTCTAACTAAAGCCAAGTATTCATTGTGTGTAATAGGTACATACCTACCTACTTTATTGGTCTGATTAAAATTAATCGTTAATTTATTAGTCCATAACCATAAAAAAGTATAATTATAGAAAAAATACAAAGTGAAACACATAGTAGGTACACAAAACATGCACTGCTATCGTAGATACACTTACCAAACTTTCAGTAAATGTCCAGTAGGAAATTATGTCTTATTGTAATTATTAATTAATAATCAAATCACAAAATACACAAACACTAGGTAATCTTTCGATGACAACAAATTGAAGTGGCGGCGCGGGTCGGCCGGCAAACAAACTACAACGAATAAATCCGACCGAAGATCCGATCTGATCCGACTGGTCAAGCGAAAGCGAGTGAGCAAGATATAAGTGGTGTAAGTGTGAAAGAGGAAAAGTACAATGTGTTGTTCCAGTACTAACGAAACTTACCGCGTTTCGTTTCACGTTGCTTTTATTAAAAAAAAAAAAAGTTAATTCTACAAATCCGGAAAAATCACCTAAAAGTAACCTTTTTATTAGTGTAACCTAAAAGTAACCAATGCAGTTCAAAAATCACCTTAAAGGTTACAAAAAACCTGGCAAGACTGATACTGGTCACGATGCAGGAACTTTCAGATAAGCTGAAAGAACAGATACTACACTTTGATCTTAGCCAAAGGCCGAGAAGCGACGTACGTCGGCGAATAGATCCGCTAAGTCTGGCGGTGGACACACTATGGTGCGATGTACGATTTTGTTTGATAGCGCCATCTATTCCACGTTTTGTGCAACTTTACAACGGCTTATAAAGTTTGTGAATGTAACAATGAAAATTCGTATGTACTGTATAAAATTATAATTAATGGAAATGTTATTATCCATAATATTTTATTTAATTTTCAAATTTAAACTAGTTTGTTGATTTATCCTTTTGTCCTTCTATTATTTTATTGTAATTAATTATTTGCATGCAATTAAAAACTATTTTTTAATGATGCCAAAGAAGTATAACTTCTCACGCGCGTACATAAGTACACGCACCCATTTTTTTTTTCTAAGGGCAAAATTATAATTATTCAAATTTGAATTGAAATTTGATTAATATTGACATGGAAGTTTAATTAAAATTATAATTAAAATCATATTAGAATTTACTAATATGATTTTATTATAACTGACTCTGAATAAATATTAAGATCGAAACAGATTGAATTAATTATTTTGATATTGCCTTAATTTGTTGATACACGATGTCATGTAATTAAAATTATTAAAGAATAGAAAATCCAGTGATATTGAGCAATTTGCTAACTATTCAAAAATTTCCGAATTATTCGATTCGATCGAATAATTCGAAAATCCGAATTATTCGATTCGAATTTCGAATCGAATAGTATTTTATTCGATTCGATTCGATTCGAACGCTATTCGCACACCCCTTAAAAATATTGCAATAGTTGATTTAAAATAAGCTTTTCAAAAATTTTACTGAGCGTCGGTACTATTGATATCGGTCGAAAATTTGTAGGGTCAGATACACTACTGGATTTAAATAATGTAATTACTTTACTTTACTTTGCTTCATTAGATCCGGAAACACCACAATCGACGCATACATTAAAAATTACTACTAGACATGGAGCAATACAATCTATTATTGAATCAATTATTTTTATTGAAAGGCCATCAAGGTCGGCAGTTTTTTTCATTTTTATACATTTGAATGTTTTAATAACGTCATTACAATGGACGTGGGTAAACGCAAACGAAACGCCACAAACATCGACGTTACGTTTTAACAAAGATTCGGCGAGAGTGGGCGATGACTTCAGAGATTGTTTAGTTGAAACTGGAGTACTAGCAAAGAACTTTTCAAAGGCAACATCTATGTCTTTTTTTTAAATTTTGTCATCAATTTTTAATTGAAATTCTAAATGTCGGGATGTCCGTTTTCCAGTTTCACTATTTATTATATTCCAAGTAGTTTTTACTATGTTTGTGCTCTTTTTTATTTTATTACAGAACATTGATTTTGCGATGCACACACATAGCAAAGATTCTGGAATAATTTCTTACGTATTGGACAAATATATCCAAAATTGTTATACGTCCTTTCCACTTCAATTTACGTCTACTAATATGAATACCCACTGTCGCCCAATCACTAAGTGATAACGTATTATTAATATTGATATTTTTTGATTTAAAAACATTTTCGCATTCGACCTGGTTATAGTCAAAGTGAACTATACAGTTCATTGGGGTCTTTACAAACCTGAACAAATCAGACACTTTTTTAATTTTAATACTGATTAAATCTAAACTGCTCAAGACGACCAGTGTTCACAATGTTGATTTTACGTTCTATAATTTTTTTTTTGTCATTGATTTTAAATGTAACCAGCTGTCCGCAATGGTCAGATGATAATTTACTTATGACTGACTTATGCTCTGGATGAATATTTGTGAATATATTATCAGAGCGGGAAGACGGTAACTATGAACCTAGTCGTTTCTAAAATAAATTGTTTAAATTATAACATTGGAATAGAGATTTTATTCAAGTACACAAACAAGAATTTTAATAGATTTATATTAAAGTCTCCGAAACAGCAATATATTTACAATTTTACTAATTTTATACAAAATATCATCCATTATTTTTTCGAATATACATCATAGGATGACTTGGGACTCTTCCGTTATATGCAAACCCACTTCAATAGTTCGCTCAACAGACAGGCTCACAACATCTAAACGTTCTTTTATTTTATATTTTATTTCTCTGCTGAACAAACTTGCTACCTGGTGCATACTGAAATTAAACATGAACTGGTGACTTCTAAGCCAATGTTCTGTAGTACATAATATGTCAATCTCATTGTTATTTAAGAATAACTCAATTTCCAGTTCTTTACCTGCATATTTTGATGCACCAGATTGATTATACATTTTTTATTACTAGATTTTTTTTTTCAGTCATCATGGTTTGACTCTCAGGTACTGATACAATATTATTGTTTTTACTTGTGTCCGAGTCATTACGATTTTAAAATAATGTCGAAAAGGTGCAAGGGTACTCTCTATTGTCTTATTAACTAATTTAAATTTTCAATGTCAAATGCCTTAAATAGAGGCATAGTTGATTTGTCCATATAACTGGACATGTTAATAATATAATAACTTGACTCCACTTGTTATTGTATAATAAATTTTGAAGAAGTACATCCTTCTTGTCAAGAAAAATATTTACCAATAATTTTATTGGTGTCAATAAAATGAAATTTATTTGAGTGACGACATGTCAAGTATGTAAGTTAATATTTAATTTATGTCTCTATAGTTATTTTCATTTTCTGACAAACTTTGGTTGAATGGAAAAGCGAACAAAATTACTTTATTTATATTTTTCATATTATTTAGTTTGAGAAGCAGTTAACAATATCTTTTTTGTTAGTCTTTTCCCTTCTACCAATCAGAATTATTACTATACTATTAGGTTGGAAATTTGTATCAACATTTTTTTCCAGTATATTGTCATGTGAGCCTCCTGGCATACAAATGTTTAATATATTTTTTCTGCTAAGCGACGGCTGAATTGCAAGCACATCGACCTTCCGAACTCGTCGCTGTACATTATAACATTTTGAGCGTCTGTGGGGGCCGCGTGTTGCGAGGAGATGCGCTCCGAGCGCGGCGAGTCGCGGCGGCCGGCGCGCGGCGTCCCGGCGTGGACTGCACCGGTCATCTGTTTTGTTTCCTGGGTGCAAGCCGTGCAATCCAGACTTCCACTCGGCAAAGTGTCATGGCTTAATTTGGGATATACATTTGAGTTTGAAATGTAATTCAACTTGCGCGACTCAATTTGTGCAGTTAATTCTGCTAAATTGATTATTTTGCAAATGTTGTTGTTTACTGACACTCAGAATCCCTAAAGAGTTTAGTTCATAACTTTATAGATTTAAGTAATTTTATGTTCTGTTTTCAAATCAATTTCTTGTAATTAAATTGTTTTAGAATTCTTGTAGAACGTTTTATAAATTTATTTATTTTAAAATGTTTCTTAATTTTTTTGACACTATTAAAATAAACACATATGTTTTCTGCGTGTCAGTTGGTGTCTTATTATCCAACATTGAGTCGCACAACTTCATCGTCTAATTCACTCTACTCAAATCCAATTGGTGTTGTAATTTATGCGTCCTAATTCTAATATTTTGCAGTTCTTCCTGTAGAGCTTCTATTTGAAGCAGTGATCGCTCATACTGATTCCGACAGACGTCCGTTTCATTCACCAGTCCTTGGTTGGGACTTGGGTTTTGCACATTTGTACCGAATGAGGAGCCCAACCCTGCGGTTCGTAAAGTAGTCCAGTGGTCGGTTTACGCAATCTAGCTCATGGAAAGTAATAAAATTAGTATTTTCTAATGTATAAAATTTTAGTTCAATTTCATAGACATATAAGTAAGTAGCTTAGAAATGTCCTTGCACTGGTAAAAAAACTCCGTAAGTATAAGATGATTAAATTCAACACCGCCGCGTTGTGCTTTGTGCGCGCCGCCGCTCGCTGCTCAGTTGTATTTGTTCGTCTGAACAGTTAACATTGTTTATTGTGTTTCCTTTATTCTTATTACATTCTTGTGTGTAAACGTAATAATGGAAGGTATGTACTAATTTTAAAATATACTAAGTACATTCGTTTATGTTCAATTTCCTAAATTAAATAAACATATGAACATGAGATATTTTTGATATCTTTGATCTTTTTAAAGAGTGGTGAAATTATAAACTACGTTAAATTACTCTGAAATATTTTTTTATTTATAGTTTTAGTATTCAGCTATTCATTGAATATAGGTTATATCTGCCTTTACCTCTTACTGAGTTATGGTTTTAAGGTGTTAAGTCGATATTGAGAAGTGAACTCTGAGGTATGGCTCGCATAAGGAACCAGAAAAAACCGTGCTGTTATAGCACATGCTTGTTATAAATTACGCATCGAAGAGGATCTAGAGAGTGAATTATATAAAATATGTGAGAAAAAAATAAACATTTTTCTAACAAACCTTCGTGCAAAATGGAAACAAGCAAACCGTACAAGTGAGCCGTTGAAAAAAAAAATTCATCGTGGTTAGGCAAAAATATCACGTTTGAGCTCCAAGACGTTTCTTTAAGAACTGAAATTGGCAGACCTTTGAAGGATTTTCAGAGTTAAAGTGAGCAACAAAAAAGAAAAAGAGTTGAAAATTTATCAAAAAATTATTCTCATGCGGAGTTAGCGTATGTAGCGCGATTAAGTCTCCACGCAGCTGGCCATCGTGATGCTTCTGGTACTGTCAAAGAAATTACAGAGACGTCTCCTAAGAGAGCGAATAAAATGAAAAACGCCTACCATTCGCCTAGGGTTCAGGCACATGAATATACACCCGAAGAAGCTCTCTCTCTATGTAGATGGGCGTTTCTTTAAGCACTCGTATATCCTTATGCAACAAGGTGCTAAAAAGAGAAATGCCAACATCTATCCTCCTTATTATGCCGTTCTAGAGGCTAAAAAGCAATGTTACCCTAGAAATATATGTGTAACAGACTTGTCAGCGGAAATAGAACTACAAGGACTTCTGAATCATACACTTCAAAGGTTAGCTTTGGTGCAAGAAGCAGTGCTAACGCAAAATGAAGAGTTTTTGGATCAAGGCTTAACATTATTGTCGAAATGGGGCTGCGACGGAAGTTCAGGACATTCTAATTACAGTCAAAGATATAGTACCGGACAGGAAAGCAAGTCTAATACCAGCTTATTTGCAGTGTGTTTAGTTCCGCTACGCCTGCAGACGACGAACGGCACTCACATTATTTGGAACAACCCTAGACCCTCATCGACACGTTTTTGCCGGCCCATAAAACTTGTTTTTGAAAACGAAACTACAGAATTAGCAAAAAAAGAGATTGAAAATATAGAACGTCAAATAGCCGATCTACAACTTACATTTATAAAAGTTGACGAAAAAAAAGTAATTGTCACTCATTGTATGAAAATGACAATGATAGATGGAAAAACCTTTGGCGTAGTGACTGAAACGGGAGTACTAGTTTGTGGTATATGCAAGGCTACCCCAAAAGTTATGAACGATCTAGAAGCAGTTGCAAAGTTGGTACCAGATATATCCAAATTTGAATACGGACTATCAACATTACATGCCTATATTCGAGTTTTTGAATGTATATTGCATATAGCATACAGAAAGAAAATAAAAAAAATGGCGCGTTTCGAAGCCGGCCGAAAAATTAATTGTCAAACAGACTAAAATGGAAATCGTAAAAAAAATCAAGGAACAGATGTTCCTTTCTGTAGACATTCCTAAACCCGGACATGGAACAACCAATGATGGTAATACTGCCAGCTTGTTCTTCGAGCAGTATTCACTCGCATCTTCCATAACAGGTATTGATGAAGAGCTCTTAAAACGATTAAAAATTATTTTACAATGTATATCCAGTGGTTACGCAGTAAACTATGATGCATTCACTAAATACACAAAAGATACTGCTCGAAGATACGTACAACTCTATCAGTGGTACAATGCCATCGAGTATTCATAAGCTTTAATTCATGGAGCTGATGTTATAAGTCATGTTCAGTTCCAATAGGAATGATGTCAGAGGAAGCACTTGAAGCAAGAAACAAAGACTTCAGGAGATATCGTGAAATGAGCACAAGAAAAACCTCTCGCACATCATACTATGACAGACACTTCTTTATACTTTCGTCTGATCCTATGATAACATCTCTATCGAAAGAGAGCAAACAGAGAATCTTCAGAAAGGCTAAATCTCTAGATGAAGAAGTATATACACTTCTGTGTGAACCAAACTTAATTATAAAATAAGATGAGTGATTTTAATGAATGGGAACTTAAAGTGAATTTAGGTATTTCATATGTAAGTATAGTAATTAATCATTATATATAATTTAAGTTTTAGCATAGATATTTTTGACACTTTTTTTTTAATTAATAATTCATTTATAGATTTCTCTGATAGTTTTCTAAATTATGTATAATCATTACAATACACGTTAAGCTTCATTCATATTTAATATAATAAAAACCAATTCACAACTTTAAGTATTTTTAATAATTTAATTTTGAAGTTTTAGACTTTCCATGAGCTAGATTGCGTAAATCGACCACTGTGAGTCGGTCAGAAGTCTGTAGACGGGAACTCACCCCGCTTAACCTTCGTCATAAGCATCGGCCACCACGCATTGTCGAATGCACCGGAGATGTCAAGGAATATTAGCTGCACATATTTGGCATCGGATCCCCTCGCCACCCCCAGATGCTGTTTAGCGCGGTGGTATTCGACTTTCCTGAAACAAAACTGTTGATGTTCACCGATGCTCCCTTGCAATTGAGCTGCAGCAACACTCTCCAGAACTTTCTTTAGAACCAGAAGTAAAGTGATTGGACGATAAGCTTTAGGATCTGTCACCGGCTTGCCATTCCCTTCGGGAATCACAAGCAGGCGATCACTCTTCCATCCCTTGGAAAACGCTCATTCGTGTACACACTTATCAATCACCCTAACAAACTCTGGTTGTACCGCTTCCACGCATGCTTAATTGTCCGCCAGCTAATGCCATTTAGACCCAGGGCGGTGTTGGGCAGGGATTCGACTATCTTCCCCAACTCCCGACCACTTACGGGCAT
The DNA here is from genome assembly GCA_005406025.1 of Eumeta japonica. Lineage (NCBI taxonomy): Eukaryota > Metazoa > Arthropoda > Insecta > Lepidoptera > Psychidae > Eumeta > Eumeta japonica. The sequence continues at coordinate 40,367 of BGZK01002833.1, forward strand.
CGCATTCTTACCAGAAGAGACTAGTCCTGCCGTGATTCTTACCAGCATGTGATACGCCATCTCTTTTATCGAATTGTTGTCTAGGCACAGAGTCTGGAGCATTCCGGATATAGTACTTATTGTATCCGTTAC
>BGZK01002834.1:0-40379 GCA_005406025.1 Eumeta japonica
TATACGGATGAGGACGGCCACGACCTGAGTGACCTAGGCATAGGGACCTCCAGCACTAAAAGCAGTCTCAGCGAGGACTGTGATACACATAGCCTAGCTGTGAGTAATGCTAACTTGTTTTATGCATATCGACTCCTTTTGTGCCAATTATCCACGTCATTTAGTAAAACAACATCTCCACAAATGCGTTTCAGTTATAGAGTACGTTGACAGTAAACAGTTATCATTTGTTAGTACTCATTGTAATTTGCTATTAGTCAAATTATAATTTTGTTCGTAATTATTATAAAGAAAAAACCAAATATTGATTTAACAAATCTAATATATTTCAGAGTGATGGGATGGATCTGGATAAAAACAATTCAGATGTCGATAATATGTCTAACTGCGACATAACCAACCGGAAGCTAGGCTCGAGCGCCAACGAATACGACACTTGTACGACTACCACGATCAGCTCTCCGGAGCCCGAGGAATATACGTACGAAGGAGCGATCGAGGGTTACAAATCGAGAATTATATCACAGACCAACAGCAACATGGTAAAAACAGTGGTCAACAATAATATCGTGCATAAAAATGAAGTCCACGTAAAGACAACAACTAACGGCGACTTGAATAAAATCAGGACAACGGTTAATAATAAGATAGAAGAAAAACTGTCATCATTCCAACAGGACAAATTTTCTGATGTAAAGAATGGGAACCAAAAGAAAGACCTACCTAAAATTGATATACACAAAAGAAGAGAGCAGTTCGAGAAGGAGAATTCACAAGGAACACAATCGAATAAGCCAAAATTACCAGAAATAGCAAACAAAAAATCAATCAAAGAAAGACTGTCTAGCTTAGAGAAATTCACGGAAGAAACACAAATTCAAAAATCAATTACTGATTTAACGAAGTTGCCAGCTGATGTCAAACCACTGAAAGAACGGTTGTCATCACTGGAAAAAGTCAAATCGGCATCTATAGAGCCTGAAAAAGTGAAACGACTTTCGAATGGTGATTTGACAAACACAAAATCGTTAAAAGAAAGACTGTCCAATTTTAAATCTCAAACATCTGAAGAGGATCTTAAAGTTGGTAAGAGGGAGGTGAACGAAGTATCCATGAGCCTAAAGCAACGACTGTCATGTTTAGACGCAGCATGTAATAAAGAAGTACCTAAAATCGCAATCGAAGAAGAAAAAGTAAATGACGCTAATGAAACTGAAACCAAAGAACGCATTACAGACTACTCGCTGGATAAAAAAGAATCTTCTTTGAAATCTACGCTATCGGGGATTGAAAATCAAATGCAAAGTTTTTGTAGATCACTTGACAGTCTGGATATAAATGGTCAATCATCTCCAAACTCATTCGAAAGAGTTCAAAGTCTAGAGGATTTTGATTGTCCTGAAATGCAAAACAATAGCATACCAAGCGATATCGAAACTGAAGATAGCGGTATTCATACTGCTTTGGATTCCTGTGTTCCTACAGATGATATAGGTGATTTAATTCAAGTGGTGTCACCCATGGAAGAACCTATGGTGGAAGTTTCAGAATACGAATCTTCTAATGAAGATGCAAACCAGACACCAGAAGATGCTGTCCGTGAAGCCGATATTAAATTAACAACCGAGGCGATTAATAGTATCGCTGTCGAAGAAGTAGATGAACATGATATATCTAAAGGAGAAGATACGGATAGCGCTAGCAATTATCTTCAAGCTATGTCCCAGCCAATAGAGGAAATGAGTGTTACAGAAGAAATAACTGAAATTCAAATGGACAAAGAAGACGAAGATACACTCAAAAGTTTGGATAACCAAGACGCTAGTGTAAGTTTGAATGAAACCGTTTCGACTGCATCAGACGGCGAGACCGTGGTGTTTGAGGGAAAGATGACCATACACTTGAACTTGGATGAAATATGTGACAATATGAATGCTGGTGCTGGGAACAATTCTAACAGTAGCGATAATAGTGCACCTAATGACATCTCCACTAAAAGCATGCCAAGGGTAACTGTCTCTAATATAACTACCACCACTAACATATCGCCCAAAAATTCCATTAAAACGCTAAGGCTTTGTAATGAGAGTAATCCGCTTACTAACGCTAATGTAACTAACACATCATTGAATATTAAAGAAACACCTGTTGTCGTCTTTAAATCTGACATGTCATGTAAGTCGTCTAACGATACGTCATTTAACCATTACAATAACGGTATAAATGTAAATAACGTGGCCAGTTCAGAACAAGAACCGGTAAGTAGTTCGCAAGATTCTAATCCGTTTTGGCAGAAACGAGTTAAAAGACACGTAGAGCCAAACAGAAGAATGACCATACTAAAGATCAATAACAATCTCAACACATCCAAAGACTTAACTGATGCTAATCATTAATATTTATCAATAAAAGAAATATTTTAAACAAAATCATTCACCGTCTCATATAATTGCTAGAAATTCATAGCAAGCTAGATGAGAAGCATGAATGAACAATTTAATTTATTAACTTGTGATCTCAACGTCACATACTAAACCCTTTTGCCTGTTTTTAATATTTATTCAAATTTAATTTATCGCAGATTTTATATTTTTCTTTGTGTTTAAACAGTGTCATAATTTGATCACACCTGTGTTGACGTCTCCTCTGTCATATTGGCTGAAACTAAAAGCACATATCAAGTATTCATATGAAACATTATTTAGTAAACTAAATTAAAAATACAGGGTCTTTCATATATTAACATTACACAATCTATGTAATATATGTATTTATATGACACATATTAATATTATTCTAGATGTAGAAAACCTGTTCATTATTACGTTTATAAAGTCGGTGATATATTGTAATACCAAAATATATGTTAACAGTGTCACGTGTGGGTTTTATTTTGTCATTCGCTCTTACACCCAGCCATTTATTTCGTTTACTTTCCCAAGTCCGTAATCTTATCGTTAAGAACACAGGCTAAGTAAACCGTGTGTAGATCAAATGACGTTCACTGTACAATCACAGCCATGTTACTGATTAAACGTAATTATTGTATTTCTCATGATTTCATTATTGTCATTTTCCCTACGATAGTTAGCATCTGCTTGAAGGTGGTGGGTTAATTGTAAGGTAAGATTTGTGTGAAAAAATACTAACTGTGCATGTGTCTGTTTTAACGATTTTCATTATTGCTTGTTTAAAGTAAATTCTTATCTGTGTTTTTTTGTTATAAAATGGTGCACAACGGTCTTTTTTTTATCACTTTTATTTTTGAGTTGTTTTTAACAATGATTTAGATTGGTTTGGTTTTCACGTTACTTTAATTAATTTTTATAAAAAAAGTAGGTTTTGATTTTGTGTTATTTCAAAATTTGTGTTTCTCACAAAATATTGTATAATGTTGTTTATATATAATTTTTAAATTGCTTTGAGTAATAGTACGATATTGTATCTTGATAAAATTGATATGCGTTATGGTAAAATACAGGTTATAGACGCATTAGAAATGGCGTTCAAGGAGATCGATTCAGAAGAGGATTTAACAAAGGCGATCGCCTCTAACGACGATCCAATAATAGTTCAAGAAACGATCTGCGGTGATGACAAAGCTAAGGAGTTGACCAAAGAAGTTGTTGACGAAATGGACAAAAAGATTAATGTCATGCCTTTATATGAGAATATAGATATATTCAACCAAAGTTTGGCCGTGGAGAATGACGTCACTTTCGCTTTGGACTTGGCTTCGAATGCTCTAGAACCACCTAAAGAGAAGCCTCCACCCCCGCCTACGGAAGACAATGGCGATGACGATGAACTGCTTGGCAATGTAAGTATAAGTTTCTCACGTCAACATTATTCGGTGGAATTATAATTTGAAAATAATGGACTATATTTTAATCTTAAAAAAAAATCCTTATTCTCATATACCGTACCTGTGTATTTCAACATTACGAACGATTATTTGAATTTGAAAACAAATACAAATTAAGTAATACGTTGTTGTTTGCTAATATGGTATAAGCTTGTAGTATAGTATTATAACAAACATGATTTTGAACGTCTTACAATGACTAGATTTTGTCTTTTCTTAATTTTGAATAAATTGGCTCTATTTTTAATTTTCAATCTAAGAAAATACGTCTATAAATATAATTAAAACTGTTTTTACACAACGACAACTTCCAACTAAATTAAATTAAACCAATAATATAAGCATGTGAATAGCTCTTTACTTTAACATTATCTCTTTCCAAAATAATATTGAGTATGTGTATTTGTATTACTATATAAATTTGGTTTAGGGCAGTCAGCGTCGTTGTACTGTTCTTAAATGTCTTATTTGGAATTATGTATTTGCGCTTTAATTTATTTCATATTATTATTAATATAATAAAACTTTTTGTAACTCGTTTTCTTGTCAATATGACTTTAAAAATGAATAGAAACTAGAAATATAAAGATAAACTCAGATTCCCTCACTGCATAGTACCTTTGGAAGAGTTATAACCAAATCATTTCTCGCATTCTAGGGAAACTTCAAGCACACGAGTAGCGCTCGCCGAATAAAGAAGGAAATCCGGAACAAGAGAACCAGTTTCTTAGGCATAGAGGGGCAAGTCGACGACAGCTATCTCGACGTGGACTTGAAATTGGCACCCAGACCCGATATAACCTCATTTTTACAACAGGAGAGCAAGATAGAGAAGTTACTGTACAAGAAAACTTTAAGTCATGAAATGGATTCCAATTTGAGAGAAAGTAGAGATTCCGGAGTAGACGTCGACAAATCTCCTAACGATTGGAACAATAGGCAAAATTCTTCTCCTGAAACATCTAATTCCCACAGCAGACAGAATAGTGAGGTAAGCGTTTAAAGTAACTATCTTAGAAATGGAAATTTTATTACGTTCAACGAACAAGCCAAATCATAGTAGAAATGTTATTTCTTAATACATAATGTTCTAGACGACAAATCTGTACATGTTGTAAAAATGTAAAATTTAATTTGTCTGTCTGTTCGTCCAGGCTAATATCCGAAACGGCTGAACGGATCGCAATTGAATTCTCCACAGATATTCATTATCTCCTGGGATGCAATACGGGTTACTTTTTATCGACAAAAGAAAAAAAAATATATGAATATAGTGATACAGTAGGGAGGGAGGACCAAGTTCGGCATCGAAATTGCCATTGGAATAGACAGCAGGAGTGGGATCGAGATCCAGAGTGTGTTCAGGATCGGAAACGATCATTGCTAGATCTCATTTACGTGTAAAAAATGAAGGCCGAAAAATAATACCTGGCTTATTAGTGGTCGAGGTATTAAACGTTTTTCTTGTAAGAGACTTTTCACATCTTTTGGTCAGCATTATAGAATTGAAAGAAATTTAATTGAAAGTAATTCGAAAGATAATAGTCATGTGTATTGTTCTATTTATTTGAATTTCCAGCTTTTATAGTAAAGAAGATTGTTACCAAAATGGAATTAAAAATAATCATTTAAATTTCCTATTCATATAATGAAATTAGTCATTGGTTTTGATGTTAAACTTACAGTTTCCACACTTAAATTAGCATTCCTCAAAATTTTACTGCATAAACATATTGAGATGATGAGGTTAAGGTATACAGCAACTGGTTGAAAGTATCATATACATGTAAATTGATATGTAATTGTCGATTAACAAACAAACAAATTTTTGCAGACTTACACTCAAGTGACGGTGACATCAGACGAAGAAGAAACATCCCGGAAACAAGTGACACAGAAGTTTACAGATAACCTCACCGCCAAACTGGAAACCGTTCAAACTCAAGACGATCAGAATTCTGTTGATCAGAATAAAATCGAGAAATTGGATAAAAAATTACAACAACAACAGGTATGTATGAGTTAAAAAGTATGCTTAGTTCGTCTTCGACGCCCTTGAGAAACACAGTTCAAATGTTTATGTAGCTGTCGCTAATTAAAATTTTGAAGACGTGCGTGTTTTTACTGTTTATTTTTTGTCAACTTATATATTACTATTTAACTGGCATAAAGCTCTGATAGTCTATTTTTAAGACTAAATTATTTGAATTATTTTCATCTTATACTAATGGTGGTGTAGTGTAAATGTATTGTACTAACGTCATTGTCATTAATGCACTCTGTAAGCTGTATTGTAACGAATGATGTGCCATTTAAGATATGTTATAGTATATTTTTTTATTTATTTGAATAATTATATTATTGTACATATTAAAATGTTCTTTTTAAATGGCATATTTTTACACGTATTTGCTTAAAATACACTGCTGCTTTTTAATGCTTTTATAGCACATTATATTCCATAGTATGTTTTAAACTTTTATTTATTAAAATACTTTTATTAGTGTTTTTGAAGCTAGTTTGAATACTGCTGTTTTATTATATTTATCGTATTATAGATTTTTATGTATTGTATAATATTCTAATAAATATATATTTTAAAATTTAATATGCCTTTTATTCTTCTTTCCTATGATTATTATTTATACATACTGTATAGATTTTTGCATGACATCCAAATATTATAAGTACTTACCTAGTACATATGTAGTTTGTGAATATATTCTTTCATCTAAAATCATATGATCTACTTTACCAAAGAAAGTATTACAAATATTTTTCGAGTGAATGCTAAACGATTTTTACTACATTTTTACATTTCTTAGATGAGTTTGTGACAAAAAAAAAAACTTTCTTATTAAAATGAACAGGGGTATGTATATGATAATGCAAAAGTCAATAAAAAAGATGAAAATAACACGAAGGCAAAAACGTAGAGAAAAAAGAAACGTAATTTTCTACTGTAGTGTTCGAATACTTCACTGTACTAGCAATAAAAAATTAAATAGTAAATCATGAATATCATTGTTGCTATAGATAATTAATACAGGGCAGTTTAATGAAAATAAAGTATTTTAATTCTTAATAGATGATAAAATGTGATTATTGTAAATTTAGCTATTACAGAATCTTCCATTTGTTTAGAGTTCCATAAATCAACAAGGAACTTTTATAGGTTCATTCGTTAACGTGTTCATCCGTCCGTATGCCTGTCAGCGGCTTAGCTCAAAGATTTAGTATAAGAGGGAGATATGCGTATAGAAAAGAATTTAAGGTACATCCCCTTTCATGTAAAGTGGGTATATATTTTTTTGTGTATACCATGATTGCGGTATCGTTAGCTTATTCAAACAGATTACGGGCCTTTGAAAACCATTTTTCGATTTACGAATCCGTCCGTTTTGCGAAATATTAAGTTTCAAAATGCTAATTTTTGTTAAAGTATCCACTATCAGGTAAATCGTTAATCTTGGATATGTGAAACACTCACGACAAATACATACAACGAAGTTAATAGGAGAACTATTACAACATAGTAGACTTTACAGATTAATGTGTAATAGTCGACCAATTTACACAATATATTGGAGAAATTAAAGACTAGATTAAATTTCGTATAAGTTCTATTGATCACTACTTAGATGAGACATTGTTGCTTGTGTAAAATAGGTGAATATAAATATATGACAACGTTTACAGACATTATTCGCTGTTAAGCTGTGAACGTAACTAATAGGTTTTAATGTTAAACATAAAGCCCGCCTTTAAGTCCACCTATTGTGACAGGCAACTACCAAACCCTACATTTCATTTGGTTTACCACGCACTTGGCCGGTATTTGTATCTCTTTTTATTTCAACACTAAGTTTTACATATATTTCGTATCTCGTAGTACATTATTCGAAACATTCGGTATTTTGTTATATTTATAGCAGGTACCTGAAATGTTAAAGATAATTCGTACCATGAGACTGACTGTCTGTTTCTTTACCTCTCTTATATATGCTATGAATGTATGAATACACTGTACGGAACCTTTATATACGAATTTAATTCGCACTTGTCCGTTATTTTAAATGATTTTATTTCACATTTTTTCAAATTAAAAAAGCTTCAATAACATGATGAAAAGAAAAAGCAAATGAATATGTCATTTAATTATCACAAAAGGTACTATAAATTATAAAAAATTTGGTTGCCTGTAAAGTCGGTATACGGGCGAAAGTTTTACGTGACAACGACTTTGAATGGTAAAATCATTTTAATGTGAATATTCATTCGTATAGTAGGAAGAAGGATGAAATAATAGTAACAATTTAAAACATTTATTTATACAAAGAATTATATTTAAAACATTAATTTATACAAAGAATCTCGCACTGAATTTCATATTAACAAAATTTTATTTTACCTTTACACATACATACGTATTTATATACAAATATACATACAATAACTTGCAATACATTTGCAAGCTATGCACAATTCTCTAGGTGCTGCGCGCGCGGCAGACCGATCATAGTTGAGTGGGAGAGACGCGGGCAGTTCGGCGGGCCTCTCTCGTTCGGTGACTCATCGTTACGTTACCGAGCGTTACACTTTTCAAAGTGACTCCCAGCCGCAACCTAATTTAAGACGTTGTCACGTCAAAAGTTTTATTTGTTTACGCATATAATATCTGGCTTATGCATGCTCTGAAAAAAAGCCTGTCTTATATATTAACGAATTAACACATTCTAAATTTTCTTTATTTTTCTTTTTTTTTATTATTAATGTGAGTGTTGTGTGTGTGTGTTTTGTAAATAACTGAAAACTGCCTTGGCGCGGTGCTGGTCCTGCAGGCGCGGCGCTGTACCATCGCTCCCGCGGACGGTTTCGATGAGTGTCACACTAAGGAAGTTCTGCGGTTCGAACGCGAATTGTTGCAACTCGAGCAGGAGGAGTTGAGAAGGCAAAGGGAGAATCTACTGAGAGAGAGTCAGACCAGACTGATACAGAAGTCGGCCCAAGACGTGACCGCAGCGGCCGGCGCGGACAAAACCGGCGTTCAGGTGCGACGCACAAACCAAAACTACAGGCACTCGATGCCGAACCTGCTGGCGAACGAGAACTACATGCCCGTCGAGAACAAGATCCAGATCGACAAACCAGCTTATAGGTCCGACGCCAATTTGAAGAGGAAACCTCTGGTGTCCGTGGAGCACATGCAGAAGCACTTCGGCGTCGAGGAGAGCCGGAAGATACTCGCCGAGTCCTTCGAGGCTAAAGATTACAACGCGGTCAAAAGATACAGCATGGACGGCAACCTGCAACGTTACAACGACAATAAATATTACAACTGCGAAGGGGTCAAGAATCAAATTATTAACCAACAGCTCGTAAAACCACCACAATTGATACTACCGCCAAAACCTCGCAGTCGAGAGTCTGTAGAAAGAGAAATTACTATGAGAAGTAGTCGAGTACCATCTGCAGTTGAATACGTGAATGTGGATAGAGCGGGTGTACAGCTGCGACCAAAACCTGCGCCTGCGCAGGCAATGCCCGCTACCAATGGCCAATACCATCCTATGTCCAGACACACCTTGCAGGTATTGAGTGCAGCACCAACTTCTAAGTTGATCTCGAGTTCAGAATGGATGCAGCCAAAAGCTCCTGCGAGGAAGCCTCACAATTACAATTATAACCAGCACTGGCTCATTCAAGAAGCGGAACAACGTCGTATCGAGGAGTTGCGGAACAGAATAAGAGGGCAGCCGCCGCCCGCCCCCGCCCAGCGCCATTCCTATCACGAATCTACTAACGCCGTTCCGAGACATACTCTTAGCGCCAGCCACCAACATCTACCCCAAGAATCGAGCAAGTCGGAGCTAGGGGTGCCACGCGACGATAAAATTCTCAGCGTCAGTGGAAAAAGGAAGTGCTCACATTGTGGAGAAGAACTAGGCCGCGGCGCAGCGATGATCATCGAGTCCCTGTCGCTGTGTTACCACGTGTGGTGCTTCAACTGCGCGGTGTGCGGAACGCGCCTCGGCGACGGCCGCGCCGGCGCCGACGTCCGCGTGCGCGCCCGCAAGCTACACTGCCATCATTGCTATTCTAGTGACGACGGCAGAAAATATTCCTGTGTTTAATAATGTTTTTGAACACTGCTTATATGGAAACTATGTGTATTTCGTTTTACTATTATCGAGACACACGCGTGTGCTTAGAATAGATCTTCGTGGCGTATCGTTTCTTTTCGGTCGGCGTAACTTCGTTCCGCTCGTTTGTGAAACAAAATCCTCTCACGTGTTTCTATGAATGTCCAAATTTGTCAGCCTTGTATACATTCAAATATCATTGCATTGGTGTTTATAATACAGGTTATTCGGATTTGAGAACAGTGCAACATGTGTTTGTGTTTAGTAAAAAAACAAACAAGCGAAGAATATAAATTTAATTTTATGCAGTCATTTTTATTATAGATGTGGTTTCTCAACTTTAATGCCTGATTGTATGTGTTGAAACTTGTATTTTGTTTGGATTTTATTTTTATATCAAAAAAATTGATGAACACGACTGGTCTTGTGCTCTTTGCAAACAGCGCATGGTAAGGCATCCTATACCGTATGGCTTGTGATGGTCATGGATCTCGGAGTAGGAAACAAAAATATGATACTATTCACGAAGTATTGCAATTGACTAATCATTTGTAATGACGACTAATTGCGTCGAGACAAAAATCTATAAAAAAAAAGAGTTATGCACATTTTTCGTGAGATGCTATAATAAACTAACCACCGTGTAAGGTTCAAAGGTTTTTAAATAAGTAGTTTTACATTTTAATTTCTAACTTCAACAGACATACCGTTGACTGCTGTTTTTTTCTCTTTGTTTGAGCGTTGGGAGTACATATATGAATTGTAGGCATAAGTCTGGCGGGGTGTACCCGACCAAACTTTCTGTCGAATCACGATTATTTCAAAACGTCTAGACACCTCAGCGCGATCTGAGGCGCCGCTGAACGCTTTTGTTATGCCTGACCTAAATCAATGCGAGCGCGCATTGCGATTTTTCAAAAATCCACTCCTACACTGCCGATCCCGTAGAAGAGAAGCACACATGCACATTGTGAATGTTTTCATGAGAGACAATGTATATAAAAAAATTATTATATCTTTGCAAGGAACCCGTATTTTGTGTTCTTATTTTATTACCTTCTAGTTTTCTTTCGTCTCATTCATGGATTATTTAAACTTTCTCTATGGAAATTAATTCAATACGTTATAAATATTTTCTGATAAATTCGGTGTATTACATGAAAAATCGCATGCGCGCCCAGCTCACAATGTGAGTTATTCTCGATATTTTTGAACGTGCCTGATACGAGAGTGTTACGTTCCGTTTTCCGACTGTATTGTGCCATGTCATTTTTTTCCATTGGTCCATTTCAATGCGTTTCATTTACAATTGCTAATATTGAAATATTCCATTTGTCGCTAACGACGATTATCACGATTTTCTTATTCATACATATTAATAAGTGTAATATTTTGTAAATAGATTTAATTTATACCGTAGTTGTGTTTTATGGTTTAGCTTTAATAGTTATTATGTTAAAAATTTAAATGTTGCATATATTTAACCCAAAAATGTGTATTTTGTATATTAATAATAATCTCATTATTTCTGTAACAAATCTTTTTTCTTGTTATATACAAAAGAACTGGATTTGATTGTTTATTGGAGGAAAAAGTTATAGGTATATTCTTATCAATCCAGGCCATAAATTTCATTTATTTTATGATATGAGCAATTAGAATATAAAATTTTTTTTCATAAATGACTTTGTTTTTGCTTCACTCGGTATGAAAATTATTTTACCCTGCACCATATTATCTACATCTGTATTTTGTGATTATGTTGTTAATTGAACAATGTGTACATTATATTTTGTTAATAAGTTCAACTTTATAACATTAAAACTTTTCAATATTTAAATTGTCGTTTCTTTGAAATATTATGAAGATCCCCGATATGGATAGATCCATCTTTCCATATTTGTTGCATCTTTAAATTGGACAACCTCGTGTCAGCTATAGTGTATATTTGGTGAGTTTCCCGGTTTTGTGCATTTGTTCATAATTCGTTTGGAAAAACTTTTGAGGTTACAATGAATTTTCATATATCTCTAAAAATATGTTTGAAAATGTTTTGAATTAAAGGTTTCACTAAGACAGAGAAGGTGTGTTTTACCACCAAATGTAGGATTTTTTAAAGTCTTGTATTTGTGACTGTTAATAAATTTTTGAATTGCGAATATGTTTTTTTAAAAGATTGAGATATGACTTATCGATTAAATTATTTTTTTTTGTTGATAATAGTTTTAAATTTAAAATTGAAATTTGTGACGCCGCATTATTTATATGGAAATTCGATGTTATTTAACCAAACTCAAAAATCTACATCAAGATTCTTATGGTTAAAAAACTTTATTGTCGCTGCAATTTTTTTGAACTTGTCTTACAATGTAGTGAAGGTCGTGGTGGAGTGGTACTATAAAATACTATGACGGGCGGTATAAAGTTATTTACGACATTGTGACAGGAACAAAACCTGGTTTTATTGTTACACGATCTGAAAAACAAAATCTTATTAAAGATTTTTTTCATGTTACATGAAGGGGCAAACGAGCACACGAGCCACCATACAATAAGTATGGTGATCACAGCCGCTCATGCACACTCGCAACTGCAAAGGAATCATCAGTGTTTTGCCGGTATTTTAGGAAGATATTGTTGGACCGCAATATAATAAAATTCGAAGCGAGCGACATATGTGTGTAAACAGGGCCGGGTTATGCATGTCGAGACCCCTAGGCAATGCTCGTCTTGGAGCCCCCCTACCCTCTTCTAACTTCCTAATATATTTTTTCGCTAACACAACACAAATTTATTCATAATTACGCTGTTTTTTACTACATAGGTATATCATCACATTATTCAATAAAAATATTGAATCAAATGAAAAGAATGTCTAAGCATTTTTAAAAATAAAATATTTCATATATTATGCTTAAATATTAACTCTTCTAAACCTTTTTTGATACAAAATCAATTAAGACATCCTGAAAGTTAACCTTTTCCAATACATTATTTTCAATTGCCATTATGGCCAATGAATTTAAACGGTTTTGAGACATCGTTGAACGAAGACAGTTTTAATTAATTTCAATTTGAAAAGTTTCGTTCACCAGTGGCGTTTGTAATCATTAGACTTCTATATATTTGCAAAGCTGTCATTACATTCGGGAAAGTTGACTGTGCCATGTTACCAATAATCAGTTTGTAAGACTCCTCGGCAGGCATAATTTTTTTTCCGGCGTCTTCTAATTGTAAGATGAAGTATTTATATTGCACCATTTCATCTATAAACTCAGGCTCAATGTCCTCGAAATAATGTTCCTTAAACTTTGTACAAGCCTGTCTAATTTCAGCGTCGGATTTTGTCGAGAAATCTGTTAGAAACCCAAACAGATTATTTATTTCCCGGTAAGCTTCTAGGCGCCGCGACAGTTCTGTACACAGCATGTCTAGTACTGGCAAATATGTATCAACTTTTAACTTCTCTTTTCCTCTGAACACAACTTCTTCTGCAGCTCCGTCATCGTGATGTCTTTTCCTTTTTCGCACACGCTGATTCTCATCACTGTATTGAGTATCAGTTTTCTCATTTGCCTTAGTCTCGTAGTCGTCAAATAATTCTCTCTGTGAAATTAAAAAATCTAAAAGGGATTTTAAAAGATCGACTGCCGTTCGAAGTTCAATTGTTTTCTTTTGTAAAGATATGCTGACACCATTGATCCGATCTAGTATGGCAGCCCAGAATACGGCCATTACAGCATTTTCATTTTTTCCCAAGTCATTCAATAGACATTTGGCTTCGTGAATCGCTTGTGATGTCTGAGTCTCATCGCCAGCAATAGACTGCAAAGCTTTCTGAAAACTGTTGTAACCATTTGCCAAAGCCTTAGTAGCATCAGCCCTTGTATCGGATACTCTTTTCAGAACCAATGACGAATCTTGCTTACGTTCATCACCTTTTTCAAGATGTTTGAGCATAATTGCCCACCGATGAGTTGATGCCGAAAAAAAGTTGTATAGTGCCTGTACAAATCCGAAGAATGAGATTGTTCCAACGCAGCTTTCCGCTGCACCTACTCCAACCAAATTCAGTGAGTGCACTGCACAGGGAACGTAGTGTGCGAAGTGATTTATTCTCTTAATATGAGCCTGGAGACCATTGTAACAACCAGACATATTCGACGCATTATCGTAAGACTGACCTCTCAAATTTCTTACATCAATGTTATATTGGCTTAAAAATTTAATATCTCGGTGGCTAGTTCTTCCCTTTGTGGTTCTGTATGAGAAGAAATTTAAGAAAACGTTCAGCCACTTCTCCATTCGACGTAACATATCTCAGCACTACAGTCAACTGATCAGTGTGTGATATATCTGGTGTCGAATCGACACTTATTGAGAAGTATTTGGCTTCAATGATTTCATTAACAATATATTTTAAAACCTTATTTCCCAATATTTCAATAAGTTCCTCGCAAATCGTTGCAGACAAATACGATTGTTTCCCTTTGCCTTCATTACCATATTTTGCTAAATGCGAACTAAGAAACGGATCGTACTCTGCGATTAACTCTAAAATTCCCAAATAGTTGCCAATATGTTGAGAACCGAGAATTTCATTGTCACCACGAAATGCTAATCCACGGGATGATACAAATTTTATCACTGAGATAATTCTTTCTAAAACTTTTTTCCAATATTCTCTTTCTTTGATAAATGTAATCTCCAAAGAAGTATCGATTCGTCCGTGAATGCGTCGTCTACTAATCAGTGTCTGTACACATACTCGGTGAGTTGCATTATTCTCATGCGATTGAATTCGGTGCAACGCATTTTTCCTATCAGAAAATCCAGTTTGAAAGTGTGATCGGTTTTGTGCTTCACCAAAAAGGATACATGGAAAACAGTATACTTTTCCAGTAGACGGAGAATACATGAGCCACTCCCGTTTGATTTTACCACCACTTATGTGTTTCCGAAAAAACATAGACTGAGAAAAAATCTTTACTGTCGTCGTACTGTCGGCTTGAAGCAGAAAAATCACACTCAAAGTGTTGACATTCGTTAGGGTCTCTAGTACACCAAAATCTTGCATTTCGTTGGTAATATTTTGCCATAAGCCAATGTCATTCTGGTATTCTACCCCTAGATGAACTACGTTTTGATGTATGACCTCTGTCTCGGCTTCACTTTCCTCTGCACCGACTAACGTAGGTGTTTCTTGATCCTGGCCAATCTGTTCAAAAGGCTTGCAAGGAACCTCTACTGGGTCTGCTGCCATCGTGTGACTGGCAGAATACGTACTTAGAGAGCCATGAAGTTGATGTTCCTTTGATTCGCAACTAAATTCGAGTTTGAAAAGGTTTTGTGTCTTCTTTAATTGTTCATTAAGCTTATTTTGTTGCTCTTGCCGCTTTTTACGTTTTTCTGAACCACTTTGGTGTTTTTCTTTACGGGTACCTCCGACATTTTGTTCCTGAAAGAAAGAATCTTTCGGTTTAAAACAAAATGAAATTTTCACCTTAGCAGCTCAAACATATTGGGTTTCCTGCTTAATAATAAACACCCAAACTAATAAAACTCCCTAAGTGAAAATATTTGATAACGTTGAAATTAAATAAAATATCTAATTGAATAATAAAACGGCACTTCACATTTGTCAAGTTAGGTATCAGGTAATAAAATATGTAAAAAATAATAAAACTTACGTATAGTAATTTTAACTTCAGTTTATGAAACTTTAGTTCACACTACACTGATTTTCACTCGTCGTTTCACCGATTTTCTCAAAGCCCGAAGCACTTCTACAGTCTTTATAAATAAATATCTAATACTTTGCTCTAAATTCGTAAGTTTTGAAACACAAACTGTAAAACTCTCTTTTTATTCACAGCCGTAAAACTCGCAAACAAATTGCACGAAGTGAAAATTGAACGATTAAATTAAAAATGTTTTGAAAATATTGTCTATAACACAATACAACGTATGTATTTAACGAATCGGGGAATTCCCAGGTCATGCGAACGAACCAGTACTGCCAACCTTATGTAAGTTGCTTGGCCATAGAATATACATATCTATGGTAGGTACCAGTACGTACAGTAAGTGTGCATTCACAACGTAGAGTTTTGCGCGTTTTTCAAGCGTGTTGTGTTAAAAAAGCTGCTCTGGCCGTATAGTCATCTGATTAGTCGGCGTTAAAATTACCGCGATAAAATTGCTTGTGATTATATTACTGCGTTATGAATTACCATAATATTAATATCTAATTTGGAATCCGTTCCGAAATGTACTAAAATAGCGTCGATGTAATGTACAGAGCAAGAAAATTATCATTGAAATTTCAAATTAAATTTTTACTGTTTAAGAAGCATTGTCCATTTTTTTTCCTGTGGCACAGGGCCCCTGAACGTGGCGGGGCCCCTAGGCAGTTGCCTACAGTGCCTAATGGATAAAACGGCGCTGTGTGTAAAAAATAATCACATTTTTACTCCCGGACGATTCCAATTTGCACAACCCAGAAATAAGTATCTCTTGTCGTTCAGAGATACTTAATTCTGGATCGTAGACAACCATGTGTTCGTTTAATTTATCTAGAAAGTAGTGAAGTGACGGCCGAGAACTATCATACTCTAGCGAAAATCCATTAGACGCTGTCCTAGCCTGCTACCAGCATGTGAAAAACTTTCCCTCAAATCAGATCTAAATGTTTAGAAAAAATGGTTTAAGCGATTATAAAATTGTTTTATTATTATTATTGAATTCTACAAAATATTTAGGGTGCCTGACATATGAGCCATTTAAACTGTCATTTTAAAATTATTTTGTTTTGCTCTCAGCTCTATTACTGGCAGCTCGAGAGTCCTACAGTTTAAGCAGTGTACATGACCAAAGAAATAATATTACAAATACTTCCAGATTGTAATAATCATTTATTAAACAATTTGCGGAAAGGTTTTAAACAAGAATAATAAATGTTAATTATGAAAAAGTTTTATTACGGAATGCCGTTTTTAATAACAGAAAATGAATAGTATAAAAAGTATATTATTTAGGCAAATATAAAAAAAAAAAACTATTTTTTATTGTGAATCACTGACAGTTGTTATTATATTCTTTACCCATAACAAAATACAGAGACGCTCACACTATAGTATATATGGTGATTGTAACCCTTATTTATTGAAGTTATACTTTAGGCACGATAAGTGAAAGAAACCGAATGTATTTTAATAAGTTACAGAAATTGCTGTACCGCTGTAAGACACCATGAAGCTAGTTTCAAATGAGAGTTTGGAAGCCCGACGCGCATTCGTGTTGCGTGTTGTAAACATAAATTATATCTTTAAAAGGTATCTAGTCGACATAAAATAAGTCTGTATATTCACGAATTTTTTATTAAGTACATGACTGACATTTTACATTGTTAATATTGGTGTTTATATTTATAAACATTTATTATTTTACTGTAAAAATTGTGTATCAAGATTTAAGATTATATTTATATAAGTATAATTTTGAATAAAATTGTATTGACGACGCAGAAGAGACAACGTTTTTTTAACTTTATAATACATATAAATATTATTTCATTTAATTTAGTGTTATATATTTAAATTTTTATTTATGATATTAATGTTGTCCATGGATCCTTTCATTTAGTTCAAGGCTTATTTTAATACGTAAAAAAAATATTTTTTTCATGCTCGCAAAAAGTATGACTTGTCACGTGTGTACATAAGTACACACATTGTTTTTTTTATTTATTTCAGCATTAAAACTGTCAATTCAACCAGAAATATAATTGACATGATTAATAAAATATTTCATAGTATTATAAGACTAACATTAATTGAAAATAAATACAGTAACATAGATCCCTAGCGTAGTAGAAAGAAAAAACAAATAATCATATCAGTACAATTATAAAGTTACCTAGATTTGCAGTGTACCAGCAAATTTTTTTGCTATTTAGATCTTAAATGAAATTCAATGATTTTAAATTGTTTGGCTGATAATTATAATATTTTATTGCCACATATTGAGCATTTTTTGTATTATTTTGTTTATTTTTGGTAAAATTTAAACCTTGACCGAATTTTCAGTTGTCTTTCAAAATATAGCTCCCGACGTTAGATTTTGAAAGACAATTGTTAATTAGCATTATGAAATAAAATTAGAAATAAAAGAATATTTAGTTTCATTAGTGTTATTCAAAAATTCTGCATTTGAGATTATTCTGTGGATGAATGCGTTTGACTAGGAGATTTTACCTCCAGAAATTGTGCTGCAAGTAAATGTTTGAGTTCCTGTACTTGTGCAGTCAACTGTTTCATGGTATTGGCTGCTTCGCCTAATCTCGCGGTCACGTCTTCGAGCGCTGCGTGACCCATATCACCTCCTGCGTACCGTCGACCCGCTTCGCTTTCGGCCGTGGTTTCAATTGCGTAACGTTTAAAGCGGGCATATGTCGAAGCGGATTCTTTAGAGAAATTAGTGTATCCATACTGTTCACAGACTTTAGCTACCTCGTAAGCGGTCATCATTAAATCCTGTGGCAATCGTTTTTCGTTAGGGTCAAGCGGTTTAACGCTAAGCACAGCCCAGTACGCCTGAGGCGAAACTAAAATAGTGGACTGTAAATATTTAATTAGACACTTGGGTAAGTAGCTCTTAAAAATAGCCAATTCGAGATTAGAAATCAATTTTGTTTGACGCACCAATTTAGAGAGTCCCGCGGTTTTCATTACACCTTGAATGTCGTTAATGGCTATTCCCACCAGTAAATTCGTGAGAATAACGGACACCGATATTAAAATCAACACATAAGTGATTTCAGCTGAAAACTTTAGAAAACCGGGCGGATTTTTGTCAATATAGCTTTCCGACAGCAAATGATGGTGGAGATCTCCTCCCATTATCGTAAGGACCGTTATGAAGCCCGCAAAAGGGTCCCGGAACAAAGGCGAATTCCGAAATATAACGCAGAAGCTGACAGTGAATCCGATGAGGATGCACGAGAAGACCACGAGCAACTTGACAAACTCCTTTTGCACCTTTTGATACATGGCCACGTAGGTGCCGAACATGGGCAGTCGGCCGAGCTTCAGCGTGAGAATCGTCCATCCGGCGAGAACCGCGAAGGCGCCCACGTGATTCTGCCACGGGTACATCCTATCGGTGTACACGTACGAGGTAAGGAACACACTCACTATCACAAACCACTCCATTATATTTTCCGATTGGACAAGATACTGCTTTACCGTCGAGTAGCCCGCTATGCCGTATACTTTTCTGAATATCTCCAGTACTGTCATTCCAGCGAGCGTCCACCACTCTAACTTCATGGCAAACGAGACTTTTTGTAAGGGATCATCGAGAATCGATTTTTTTTGCGACAATTTTAGTTCTTCAGTCGTTTCGTTTACGTAATTATTATCATTGTTACTGTTGTCATGGAAGGCTGTCAAGACATATAGTGTTAAACACAACATAAATATGAAACAAATGCCAATACCGATCTTTATGTGGATAAAGAGAAAGAAAATTCTTTCTGATCTTCGTCGACGAATGCATTCAAATAGCTGATTTCATGGGGATAGTGATGACGCAAAATGTTACGAAAATCGAGTTTTAATACGACTTCTCTAGAACCGCATTGCGAGTGATGTAGAGTAATTGCGCAGTCGAGTTTCCTCGTGATCGTGGCCAGCGATGAGGGCGTCTTTTTTGCAATGACATTCAGAGCGGAGATGGCCGTGTTGGAGCGCGCGGTGACGTCGGCGTCGTGGACGATCAGTGTCTCGACGCAATGGGATAGGCCGTCGAGAGCGGCCAAGTGCAGTGGCGTAAATCCGTACTCATCTCTCTGGTTAACTTTAGCACCCCGTGTGATTAACATCTCGATAATGTCGCATACACTGTCTGTCTTTCCTATAGCCGCATGCAGCGGTGTACGTTTGTCGACGTCCGTGGCGTTGGGGTTGGCCTTGCCTTTGCATAGTAATAGCTCTACGCATCGTAGGCAGCTAGCGCGTGCCGCTAAATGTAGTGCGGTAAATCCACGATGATCTTCAAGAGAAGCATCGGCGCCCCTCTCCAGAAGCAGGTCGACGCATTCTATGAAACCTCCGTCAGCGGCCAAATGAAGTGCTGTGGACTTTCGGTCGCCAACTTGATTGCGAACATTCAAGTCCGCACCGGGCATCGCCAACAGCACTTTCAGACATCGTGCCATACCGAGATCCGCCGCCAAATGAATTGCATTAATACCACCTGACTCGATAGAGTCCACGTTAACACCATGTGAAACAAACAACTCTAGGCATTTGACTGAGCCAGCACGTACGGCGCATTGCAGCAGTCCGTTGTCACCGCTCGAGATGTGTTCCGCTGTGTGTACTGACGCGCCGTGCGAGATCAAAAGTCGAGCCACCTTCACCGAGTTACCGAACGCAGCGCAGTGTAATGGAGCCAAACATCGAGGAGCGAAATCAGGATCAGCACCTCCAGTCAGCAGCAGAGAAGCACATTCAACTGATCCGTTGAAAGCAGCAATATGCAGGGGCGATAAGCCGAATGACTCGTGATAATTTGGGTCGGCACCCGCTTCTAGGAGAAGGGGCAACAATGCAGCGCGTCCCAAACAAGTCGCCCAAAACAATAGGATACCTTTTTCAGCAGCGCTGGCAGTGGATAATGCTGTATTCAATTCATCAGATCCGAGTTCGCCTGCTTCCATCACACCAAGTAAACGGTGACGGCCGCCCGCAGCGCGCATCTGTTCGTATGCGAATTGTCGTAAAGATGATGCGTTGAAAAGTACACTGATATCCAACTCTTCAAACTTGTACATTTTGGGTGTATTCACAGTGGGTGGCGACGAACTTGATGATTCGTACTCGAAGTGACCGCTCGAATGGAAACCGCTTTCTAAGGATTCTTCTTTAAAAGTCTGCAGGTCGGCGGATGACCCGGGGACACGAGACGTTGTCGATTTGTGCGGTACGAGACCATCCACAGTGTTCGATGGTAGTGTATGCGCGCACACCGAATCAGCGGATTCGATGGATAAGACTGACCCGTCGTGACGCGAGCGAGCGTTGAAACGAACGAAGGCGGCGTAAAGCCGGTAAGCGGACGAAAGATAACCTGTAGCAGACATGACGGCGGCGGCGCGGACGCTCGCGTCGGACTGATGGTCGCTCGGCCGCTTCCTGCGGTGTAAAACATTTGCGATACCGGTAACGCGGGATCCTGCGATGACCTCACTGCACTAAAAACGTGAAATTAAATATTTTTTTTTAGTGTTAAGGCTACGATACGAGAGTATATGTGTTTGATATCCTTTCGAGTAATCGGTTTTCCTACACTCTTGATGCCGGATCAGCGAGTTAAATTCTCCGCCCTGCTGCGTCGCATATGTGACATGACATAACGTGAAGAACAGAAGTGCACACGGTCGCTCTACCAGAAAACCTATTATCTACAGAGAAAAAATTAATCGAAATTATGTTGGCCCAAAACACCGGTTGTAACGTTAGTTGATAACATTTGAAAGTTATAACTGGACCTTGCTAAGATTAAGTATTACAATAGAGTAGATATTTTTTTTTGCCAGATTAATTTGCCAGAAATTACGAGGTTATTTTCCGAGATTCGGAATAAAATTATCCCCGACCCGTGCCTACAAGTAATTAGTCTTATGCACGGGTAGGATTAATTATGTATAGCCGGGTGACTAGCTGTAGATGGATGTGGTGAAATTTCAGCAGGTACACTGAAAAAAATATTTCTAACCAAGTTCGAATTTGGCTTGGTTAAATATATTTTGTTGAAATAACTGAATAATTCGTTGTATCAACAAATAATATGTGTGATTTAACCAATCGGATCAATCAAACCAATATACAGGTTGGTTAAGACAACCAAAATATTGATTCGCTCAAAATCAACAATGCAAATTCATTATGTTATTCAAACTTATGGTTGGAATGACCAATTTTTTTTTTCAGTGTATGAGTAGGTACGATTGGCAGTACATCAGGCTTTACATTATCACTTCACATTATTTCACGCGTTATAAGAGTGCGCTAAAGGTAAACAGGGAAATGTTACGTTTCTATTATAACAGTGTAGCGCCGATGAATTAGTGTTTGAACGCTGTTGGAACTAAAGGAACTACCAATCATGGCAAATGGCGTAAGAAGAGTATTTAAAAATGCAAATTTTTATTTAAAATATTTATTGATATCGAAGGCGAAGTGCCAACACCTTTTATCTTACATTTTTTGAGAAATTGACTTTTTCGAGAAACTTTAAGCCCAACTTCCGCATGTTTGAATGAAACCACTTATAACTTATATGCTTATATTTAACAGCAACTTAAAAAAAAATAAATGTGGAAATCAGCTTCTAACTGAATTAGAACGTGCAACGTGACTACGAGGGTCATTCTGTATATAATATGTAGAGAAACAAAATTTGCCATGGATATAATTATAAATAAACTTGGTGAAAATAAGGTATAATTAAATACTGTCTTCGTGTATAAATTTCATCACGCTGTCGTTAATGGATCGCGTTTGACTGCACTTTTTATCACGTCATTCGACGCATGTTACAATATATACTATAGTCTGAACATGTTGAAACATTTATTATGATTTGAAATGTGACGTAAGTTAAGCGCCGAGCTTGAAAACACTACGTAGTTCATTCGGCAATTCTTCTCAGTCCAAGCATATCGCTGGTATTAGGACTTTCAAACAGGTAGTGCTATATTTTGTGATGAACCTCGTGAAGGACGGTCTCGTTCAGACGTCAACGAAGAAAACGGTAGTCGTATTAAGATCATGATCGGAGAAGATGTAAAAATTACCTACCTTCAAATTCAGAAATGCCTAGTGATTGGATCGGTAGCGGTGAGAACTTTTCTGCACAAGGAACTCGGAGTTTGGAAGCTTTATAGTATGTAATTACCTCATTTGTTACCCAACTACAAAAAGAAGTTCGTGTCAAGAAATGGTAGCTCAAAACGCATTTTTGAAGTTATACCTGGTGTTGGAAGCTGGATATATATATGTATATATCACTAACGAATCGACAATCGCGAGTTTGGGTCTTTCCGAATGAAGCACCACCGGAAAAAGTCAAACAAGGAAAAACTGTGAGCAAACGAATGATTTACACTTTCTTCAATACGAAGGGTCAGTACCTCCTGTTCCATTATTGGCGCAGAGGACAGTCACTTCGGATTGGTACATGAATGTTTGCTTCATTGAAGTTTTTAAAAGAGTTCAGAAATAGCGGCCAGATACTGGACTCAGTATTTTTTTTTTTGACAATGTATAGCCGCATGCCAATCTAGTAATACCGATTTTGAAAAATCAGCCATCACTATTTCACGTTTCTTTTTACAGGTCGTAAATTAATCTGATCCGGTAACAAGTTTTGGTTTGCAAACTCTGACGTATGCTTTACTTGAATCTGTGCACAATAAATTTTAATAACAAAATTTACTTAAATAACAAAATTTATGTGTATTATTGTATATAAATAAATCAACATGTATTAAAAACGAAAAAACTCTGGGTGGGGCCTAACCTTTTTTTTTATTACAGGTCAAATCAAAGATTCAAAACATCCAGATATGGCCTCGTGTGATTTTTTCCTTTTTCCTACAGTCAAGGAAAAAATTGCTTGGGCAAAGGTTTGAGTCACTAAACGTTGGGATGAATGAGTATCTTCGAACGTTGGAGGATATATGTAAAGATTAATATGGTGAGGGGTAACGAACAAATGGTTCGACCGAATGCAAAAAAATATAAATATTAAGAGAATCCTCCGAAAAAATATAGTGTTTACTTTTGGTATCGCTGTTTGCGCTTTTCTAAAAATATATAGAGTGACCTCGTATATACGCGGAACGTTACGACTGACATTTTAGCGGCTGGCGCACCGCGCTCGTGTTACTGTTATCGGGCGGAGGGTGGAGGGGTGAAGAATATATCTGATCTAAGGGCATCAAAATATAGTCCATATGGTACTATGTACTATAAGATCGACTTCGATGACCACTGGATTAAGTTGCCAATAAAACACAAAAAACTGAGTTCGGAAAATTAGTCCAGTCTACATGTAGTGCCTATCCCTTTGCTTGCATTAAATTTAACCACCTCCGACGACCGAAAGATGTATTGCCAAAATTCTATCAATTTGGAATTGAATTTATTCGATTTTTTCTTATCAATTTATCAATAACCGTTATTATTGATAATATTATTAATAAAACAACGACTGTTGTCCTGGGAAAAGTATGCCCTACCCTAAATAAAACAAAACTTGATGGTGATTATTGATATGATTAAAACCAATATCTTTACTTCTCCATTTTATTTATTAAAATCATTAAGCATGTAAAGCGAATTTTTAAAATATCTATTCTATCTAACCAAATAACTGCTAAATTATCGTAAAATATATTGATATTGTTACGAAATACGCTCGCAATTTAAAAATACAACTACAAATTAATTTCCTTATAAAAAATATTTGAGAATAAAATTATCTAAAAATAAACAAACCGCCCCACCGGCCCTGCCTTTGCCTCCGTCGGTGCTTTTGATGTGTGTTTACGTGTTATATTTAAATGAAATTATTTTGTAGGATAGAATTTGCAAGAGGCAACAAATCTTGTTTTTTATGTCAGACTTGACATGTCTGAGACTTGTTTGTTTCGGATGATACAAAGACATACTGGACGGCCAGTCGGCGGATGTAAATAATTAAGTATGGGCACACAGGAAGTGAATTTCATTACTGCGGATCAGTGTTTTCATAAGTCAAGTACGATAACGACAAATATTCAACTTGTTCCTTAGCTATATTTTGCGACTCTGTATTTTTTAATATACGCCTTTTGCTGTTCTACGAGTTTTCTTTCATCTTATCTCAATCTTCGAACCACTGATGAGGTAATTTCGTAACAATATTTTATTAAATCTTCCATGTTTTTAGGCTCTGCAAATAAATAGATATATTGTACGTACGTAGGTGAACTATTTGTATATTAATTATCTGCAAATATATTCATCTAGTTAAAGGTGCCCCACGTTTTTAATTTCCAATTTTATAAATATTTTTATATCTGTTAAAAACTCAGGATCACATAAGAGAAATTATTTTAAGCTTGTCTGACCGTTTTGGAAATGTGTTAAATCAAATAGTTTTTTTTTTATTTCTATTATCATGTCATATCGTATCATCAAAAAGCACAGGCTTTTAGTAGTGTATAGGAAATTTTGTAATCGATTTAGAATTACATAGTTTCTGGTTAAAAATTTAAATCGTGTAGTTAAAGCATTCTTCTTATTATTTTTTTTAATTCACATCACCTTTCCAGTTCTGAGCTATGTTCAAAGTTTTAAGGCTTTAACTCATCGGGAAGATAGTTTAAAATTGATTTTAAAATTCTTACTAAATATACCGACAAACAAGAAAGTAAGTCAATACTGTAATTATGTTGTTAGCTATGTTTAAAGTTTTAAGTCTCTAGGTCGTCGGGAAGTTACAAAATTGATTGTAAAATGCCAACAAACGACTCAAACAAACAAACATATGGACAAGAAACGGAATTCATATCTCGTTATCACTTTTGAAATATAGTTACATTATTTTCTATATCTCATCGGGACGTTAATTTGAAATTGATTGCAAATTTCCAACCGAACGGACAAATATACAAGCAAACAAGAAAGCAAGTTAATATGAACGTGGTAAAATATTGATGAACAATATTATATATCATTAACGTCTATTTTTAACTATACCGGTTTCTTTTGAGGTGTTTTTCAAACAAAAAAAGGTTACGCCAAGGTAGACGAGATGGAAACTTATCAATCACTATTCACCAACATCGTGAATTACGGCATCGGCCGAAGGCTTGATACGGGCAAGTGCGAGACAGCCTTGTACGTCGAGAACCTTATATTAAAACAAAATCTCATACATTATCAAATGTAATTTAAAGCCATAATCAACTACAACATAACCCTAGAAACTCTTAAAATTGGAACTATTCACAATTGGGAAATAAAATATATGGAACTTCATGTTTTTATGTTTATTTTTTTTTTGTGTTGTTTATTTGCGTCAAAGAGATTTAAATTGACTATTTTCAATACATCAAACATATTTTCTACATCTATAGGTATAGGAAAATATGCTTAGTGGAATGATAGGTGAGACACTCTGCGTCTGCGATATGGTAAAACGTGTAAATAGCAAAGGTTACGCACGAGGTCAGGGATCGGCGCGCATGAGAACACCGAACAATGTTATCAAGTACATAGCTCTACATGACCGATATGTACGGGAAATGTGTGAAGGAAAAAAGTTTTCCAGCATATGGAAAAAGGGGATGTTTGTTATTTTGCGCAAGAGCAATGGCGGGCCGGCTGTTAACACAAAAGCTTGCTGCCAGAGCTGGGAAAAACTCTCGAAAGGATGATTATTCAGTGCCTTAACGAGTCCGATGCGTCGAAGCACGGGTTTATTAGGGGGCGGTCCACTGTAACCACACTGAATACTTCCTTGAGTGCGGTACGGGCCTCGATCAGCAAACACCTGCAGATGGTTTTCTTGTACATCTTTGGAGCTTTCGATAACGACTGGTGGCTGATGACTTTATCCAAGTTAAAGCAGAGGGAATATCCGCCAAACATCTATAGGATGTTTTTCTATTATTACCCTGGAAGGCGTGCTGACTTATTTCTCGACGGTCGGATGGGATAGAAGTTATCCGCTGTGGGGTGTCCTGTCCATAGAGACCAGTATTAGAGACATCGCTGTGGAATCTGCTGCTGGATGACGGATTTCGGTTCCCTTTGCGGATAGCTTTCGATTAGCTACTCACGTGGATGAGGTTACCGTTGCTATAGAAGGTAATATAATCCGCTTCTAGATCCAAAATTGAAAGGAGAGGTGGAAGCTCTACTCAAGTCGCTGATGACTTAAGGAAAGAGGAATCCTTGTACTTTCTCACCCCAAAAGACAGCAATGATTTCTTGCAAACTGATGTGGAGGTTGTATGGTGCGGAAAAGTGGACGGCCAACGATCACGTAAGAAATCGTAGCCACATATACTACGATATCAACAAGATTTTCAAAGCGTGACAGGAGAATTGAAACGGTGCTGCGGAACGGATGGAGGTGTATTCTTTCTTTTACGAAGTCAGGGGAAAAAGGGAATGCGGTTACGTCGAATCTCATCGCACGACCTTATAGATGCTTACTGGACACGGGTGTTTCCGTAAGAGATTCTGTGACATGAAATTGAGGCAAAGAAAGAAACGCGACTGTGGACGGAGCGAACAACCGAGAGGTTATGTGCTGCGGGACCGCCCGCTGTATAACGGAATAAGCAAGATCATGGACGCCTTGGAGTACGCAGTAGAGAGACTGATTCACTTCGCTGATATGACTAGTGGAGAGAATCAAGAGAAATTTCAACGTACTCAAAAAGTTTCACCAGAAATGACATTCATAGAGAAGTACTGAAGAAGAATAAAATTATGAAATTTCGTCATATAATTGTATAATATTCACTAATAACATACGATGGTAAGAAAACACAAAATTAATTATTGTCAAATTTTGTAGTAAATATATTTATCCCCTTATTCCAATTGTGAATGCAAATATTTGGTTACCGATAAATATGTTTGTTTTTTGCTGCTATAAGAACGCTTATTCATCATTGTTTATAAAAACTAACTAAATAATATTATAAGCTAAATCATTCTTAATTAATACTAATGTGTTTGCGATAGAATTGGCGATGTTATCGTAATCTACTTAAAGAGGTACTTTGTAAGTTTTTTTATATGTAATACGTAATCAGCGATACTGCGTATCTAATTCAGAAAATTCCCTTACTAATAACATTGAAAACCCCATATGAGTATTATAAACTGATATTTATTTTGAAAGCTAGCATTTGCCCTCTTCTTCGCTCGCGTGTTTTTAAATTTTTTGACATCTATTCGCTTTCGATGTAATTCATTAATATGCATTATTATAATGTTATAAGAGCATCTTAGATTTTCTCCCGGCTTTACTTATATGTCTGTAAGTTTCATGATTTTGGTCTGTTTTTCTGTATTATGAATTTTCAATGATAACGAGAAAATAATCCAGCATTATAAGGAGTTCTATGTATACGAGGCCAAATCCACTACGTTTCATACTTATATGTAAAGACAACTGTATTTTTTTGTGCAAGCCAATCTCAAGAACCATTCGACGAATATCCATCGCTAATCCAATTTTATGAATATGTTCTTTATGTTCATCCGAATAAGGATATTAAGGTAGGCTTTTTATTATTTTCTATCAGAATATTTACATAATTTAAAAAGTTATTTTTGTAACGTTAATTCAGTTGGTCGGTAGTAATGTAGGCCAAACTTGCGAAACTAGTTAGCGGACTGCGACAGAGGCAGAGCGCTTTATTGACAACGAGGTCTCTATAGGCCGGAAACGAAATTGGAGTTATGAACCGAACCGGAATCGGAAACGATAAGGAGACCGAGATCGGCATCAAGAGCGACACCATAATCGATAGCAGCTCTAGAAACACTTCAGTAATGTTTACGTCTACTTGACTGAAAGCGACAATCAGAAACGTAACAGAATTAAAAAGTATTTCATTCAGGCGGAATCGCGGGCCCTATAATTGACGTGTTAAAAAATTGGGATCGAGGGCGTGATCGTGATAGTAAGCGAGAGCAGGATCGGGATTGAAATGAAGAGCAGAATCGAGACTTAAATCGAGAGCGGGATCGGGATTGAAATCGAGAGCGGGATCGGGATTAAAATCGAGAGCGGGATCGGCATTGAAATCGAGAACGGGGCCTAAAATCGAGACTGGGAGTGAAATCGGAATTTGAATGTGGAACATCACCGGGATCACATTTGAAATAAGGATCGCTCGATATAAAATAACAATATCCATAATACTCCCATATCGGCTCCGCTGATAGTTTGTTGATTCGGTGAGTGTTTAAATTCATTGAAACATGTAATTTAATGCAATTAAAACATAGTAAATAAAATTTTGTTTCATTTTTCTCTCTCTTTATAGGCCGAACACTAATTTAATTCAAAATTTGAAGTTTGTTTGCCTGCTAGAAGTAGCTTGGAATTTCGATGACCGGGAAGTGAATGGATGTGTCAGTGATAAAAAAAAAGACAAAACTTTGATTGGTAATAGTTCGTAAACTATTTGTATGAATATTAGAGAATTTGGGAATACAGCTGATCATAGTATGTCCTCTTGGTCGTCGCAAATTCAAGTTTATAGCTTTATTGTCAACGACATTAGAGGGGATTGAAATTGCTCTGAGGGTCTTCGAGAAAAAGATGGTACGGATATATATATTTTTCTCGACTTAGTGAGGCACTAGCGTAACTCCAAATAATTTCATGAGTACTTAATTAATATTCGAAAATTATTTTCTATAACATTTATTTTCATATCGATCCTTGATCAAACTCTAACAAACATTCTCACAAAATTTATTTCACCGTAGATACAGATTTTAAAGTAGACGTAGATTTCGAATACATATCAGGACACGTCTATGGATATGCATGTACATGATTTGTTTACATTTTCGTTTGTTGAAAATATTTCTATTCCTTTAGTCGACTCAGCCCCGGGCAGCAGTTTCAGAGGGCGCCAAAATCATATTATCGAAAAAAAGGTTGCTTCACAAAGAGCCTAGTATGCAACTCACGTTGTTCTATTAATTATTCATTTGATTTTAAACCGCCCAGTTGGCTTTTGAACACGTCTGGGTTAATTCCGAAATGAGCTGCGAGCGGCTGCAGCGCGCAGCGTATTGTTGGCATCATCATAGCGGGATTTTAAATCTCAGAAATTTATTTATTTTATAAATAATTAAAGATAAAAATTATTTAAAGGATATTTTTAATGCTTTTTCCTTCCAAAAGATATTATGATTTTAATTCTACAAATATAATTTAAAAAAATAATAAAGAAGTTTCTATATAATTACGAAAAATGGTAGTTATATAGCATTGGAGCTTTGCCTATTAACTTTGAAAAGTTCAAAATTCAAAAATGACTGGTCAAAAGAGTGTACATAGGAAACGTGTCATAACATGAGTTGTTATGATATGTTTCCTATATACAATTTTACGGAAAAAATATTAGGTAATAGATAATAAAGACTGCAAATTTATTAAAGTCATTTTATTATTCTGATCATAAAAAATGCCAATTTGTGAGTTTTTTTTTTGACAATTCATATCAAACACTGGAGAGACGGGTCTCCACTACAAGTTATTGCCCCGGTTCGAAAAAATCGCAAATCCGAGGCTAAATCGACTTTTATGTACCTTAGACTTTTTTTGGCTGTCGTTGTGCTAAGCATTAAAATACGCAAACTATCAGCGACCTCGAATTTGAATGCAAATGAGACCTCTTTTCCCTTATATATCATGTCGTTTAACGGGCTTGACCCGTTGTGTGGCGATTCTTTTCATTTTTAATATAACTCGTATGGATATATGATGTGCGAACCGTTAGATAGAAGTAACATGTATGTCAATACGTTATAAGGCATTTTTTCCGTATTTGGTGCACAATAGAAAATATAAGGTACGAACATTAAACGTTTCCTTAAAAACAAATAAAACAAATTTTATGTTAGCGGCTTTTTATTTTCTTTGTTTAGAGAAGGAATAGTGTTAGAGTGCGCAATGAGAATTGAAAGGGAGAGGAGAGGAAGATATAGTGTGAGAGGGCGAAGTAGAGCTAAAAGGAAAGTAGCTCAAGAGAGGGTGTCAACAATACGATTGTAACAATATGACTAACAACAATGGCTTAAGAATAAGAAAGTCATAGTAAATTAAAACTAACGATATAAGGGTTTACAATGCGTCTTATGTCAGTACTGTATCCTATTATTATATTACAAATTAAATACTTTGTGTCTATGTCTAATTGTTTGTAATTCAATCTTGCTTATACGGCTGGGCGGACGAACACGTATGCAATAATTTACAAGAAATCGGAATCGAAGGCGATAGTGCGATTGAAAAATAGAGGGACGCATTACTGGAATAAAGTACAAAAGAGAATCGGAAATAAATGTAAAATAAGAACTTGATTCAGAGATGAAAACAGGATTGGTATGAATGATTGCAGAATACTCGATATAAGAAATGAATTGAATCATAAATATTTTAAGACAAGTAATGTAAATTATACTTCAAATGTATAAGTAATCATAAATGAAACAAAAAATATATATTATTCGTGATTGAATAAGGCAAGTTCTCTTTTGGAGTTCGTACAAAAAAAAAACTGGCTTTATTAACAAGTTTTTTTTTTGGGTGATATCCGGACTACGGAGAGGGTCTCTAACACCAAGCGTGAAGTATTGCTGCAGAAAAAAATATCATTAGGTCGATGACCTTGTCTTTATACACACGTTTATCGGTCCGTACCTGGACACACAAGCCGATTCACCTTCTACTTCTAGGATTGATAAGTTACGTAGATTACATTTCGGGAAAATTCGGGAAGATCCGGAGCGCGATCCGGAGGGCGAACCCAAAACCGGAACCCAGACCGTGGTAAGGGTGGCAACATCGTATAAAAATTAAAGGTTTAATCGACAACGATTCCAAAATAAATCGCAGCCTTTCTTTGTTCGTAATTGGAACGTAATTAATAGTTCGTAACTGGAGCGAGATTAAGACAAGGTAATACTTGCGTCCATTAAGGCCCATTGTCCACGGAGGCGTCCCTGCGTAGACGCGTATTCGCCACTGTACACTCCCTTACTACTTACAAAATTACGACAGCGCTACGCTCGACACTATGTCGTAGTTTTGTACGTAAGCAGCAAGCTTACAATGGCGAATACGCGGCTACGCAGCGATGCCTTCGTGGACAATGTGCTTAGAATTACTTGAAAAAAAAATTAAGGTCTATGAAATTTTCTTCCTTCGATTTGTGCTTGTAAATCTATGAAGTTTAACAATTACATTTTTATCGATATTTACGGGCAGTAAATTGCTTCCTTATGAAATATTTGTACGGATCTTTCTTAATTGGACACCTTGACAGCTAAATTTGTTTGGAGCCTGTTTTTATAATTGATGAATCGAGTTTGTTAACTTCAATTTACAATACCTCTAAATTCGTGTATCGATTTATTCGTATAAAACTAATAATTATATTACAAGTCGCAAGAGAAATAAACAATACATCAAATACAATTTAAATAAAAAAAAGTTTTTTCTAAGAAACTTATACCTTACAGCAAATATAATTTAATGAAATGGATAAAATATGAATACTAAAACTAAATTTAAGATGTGTTGGCACTACCGCGTTGAATACCCTTATAATTTAATTGAAATGCAGCAAAAATCACCTCCTTTATTAACCCCATTAATGGAATTAATAACCTATTAATCCCATTATGCGTGTCCTCCAGTGTGTTTAGATTTCAGATTCAGCTGCGGAAGCTGCTGCCTATGAGATATTGTCTAAATGGAATCTTGAAAAGTTATCCAACTCAAGTGATATTTCAGATAAGTCAGCACCCTTATGTCAAAAGACAGTCATTAGACCATCTGGTCGCCGTCCATCCAAGAGGCCAAGATCGAAGGGGGTTCGAATAAGTAAGGGACGTTGGCAGAGCCTGACGGATACCCGTTGACGAATGTTGAATGCCTGACGAACAGTATCGTTAAGGGCATGACGACGTGGGGTATATCAGAGACATACACAATTCTACATTATTCAGCCCATGACGAACATTATCTATTACTGTTGACCTGCAACTGCACAGATGTGGTTCGCAGATGTTGCAGCACAACCGGAGTGCTTGTAACCATGACGTCGAACTCTTTATGTCATAAAAATAATCGAAAATTTCGTAATATACTTTTTTTACCAACTAATTGCTAATTAATGATCTTAAATTTACTCAAGGTTAAGTTTTGAATATCTACAGGGACCTTGTTGTACAAGCGCACACAATTCCCATAATTTAGTTTTTGATTTTATATAATCCACTGCTATGTAAAAACAGTTTATTTTTATTTCTCATTTTGAGTTTATGTCTATCATTATCTTATTATTCTCGATCATTTCTATATTATTTTTTATATGTGTGGCGTATCCGGACTCCGTGTGTCGCGACGAGTAAATTAAAAAGTTGGACGGTCGAAATGACATGACACCGACGTTTACGCGAACTGTTGTTTTCGTTTTGAACTTTTACTTGTATGTATCAAATTTTGGCAGATTTTAATTTCTTTATATTTACTTCTTAGAGATACTCGAGATCCCACTTTGTAAATCGCCCGAATGGGCCCCCTTTTGCAGCACCAAAATTTTATGTATAGCTGCAGTCCCTATAGTAAAATGCCATAAGACATCAAGCTACGTAAATAGCCAAAATAAACTATAATATTTTGATATTACAATTGATTTAAAAATCTCGAAAAAAGCACTGACATTTTATAGTTTGAAGTTTTCATTTCTGACAGCAGTCCCCAAAGAATGCCTGTATGAATGCGTGAAGTCACTGTTTGTCTTTTACATATAGTTTAGGTTTCCATTGCTATATACTTTAGATTTCCATGGCTGATACAAACTTCTCCGCTACATTTAATCAAATTTATACGCATGCCCTAGTTGCTGGTGAGAACTTGGAAGGAGTCGAGACGCTGTTGTGCTCCAGGATCGTTCCGAATTATCCAATCTTAATTCTATGTTGAAATTGCCAGTGTAATTGGTTACATAATACAGTCCACTTAAATAACCTATCCACAAAAAAGTGGAGTGGTGATTATTGTAACTTTGTCGAAATACACGTTTAATTACAATTAGTTGCTTGATATCTCTTTACATATATAATTTAATACTCGAGAGTGGTTTTTGTCGAAATTTTAATAACTTTTTTCGTTTTGAGAAATTTGAGATTCATTGAAAGAAGTCCCAAAAACGTAAGTCGAAAATTTGTGGTTATTTGTAATTTTATAAATGTTATTGCCATTTTCGCAAAAAAAAAATAGTATTGGAGCCCTTAAAATTACCCTTCTTTCCATACCGTTTCTATTATCTTGCGCTTTTATTGAAAATTGATACCCTACTGAAGCAATCGAAAAAGCATTTTCAATGCTAAAACAAATTCTAGACAACGGTTGACTAAATAGGCGAGCACCAATATATTCAGTATTGTTTTGAGCCGGAAAATTTTTTTAAGCTAAAAAAGCAAGAAAATATTATTGATAAATATTACATGAGCATGTTGTTGATGGTCAAGTGTAGGTTTTTGTTTTTTTTTGCACGTTGTTATTCATTCATATTATGACGTCCATAGATCATCAACGCTAGCAATTAGTATTTACCTTGAATGAAATAAAGCCTATTTTTTGCTCCAAACCAATCGACTCGTAAAAACCGTATTAAGATCCGTTCAGTAATTTCAGAGATGTGCATGAGTAGTCAGGCAAACACAAAAAATTTAAATATGATAGTTTTCTCTATTATATTACCTCTTATCGTTCCTTCTCCATTTTCATATATATACACATGATGTTTAAAAAAACACAAGTAAATAAATTAATAATTATAAGAATTGTTAGAGTTAAACAAATAAAGCATGTTTAACTTTCTAGGGGATTCATTTATTTCCAGTCCAATTTTAGAAAACCGAGTTTAGTGTCGATATTTGAAGGTCCTAGGAAGCCACTCCTATCATTTTTAAGATGGTCTTGGATGGAAGATGGAAAGAGGTTCCCTATACTTAGATTTACTGACAATTCGAATCGATTTTTGACTTGGTAAGATTTTGGTATATATCAAAACTAAAAATTATTTTTTTTTTTTTATATTCTGAACTAATTGAATATATTCTACAAAAATTAGAAATATTTTTAAAGTACTCTATCGAACAACTCCAAAATATATCCACCTCTTTTCTTCAAAAAACAATGTTGATCATCGTAAAGCACGTCAAAATGGATTGATTCTTTTAAAAGATATCTTGACTAAATCTTTGAAAGAAAGCGTATTTTCAGAATAATTTATGAAATTAAAGTGCAGTTTATATTTGTCGCTCGTTCTTGTAATTTTACGCGGTATTTGCTCAAAGAACTGCCTCAAATGCCGTAAAGCGGACCAAAATCGAAGCCGTGTTCAGAAGATAGTGTAGTTGAATATTAAAAATAGTTTTTAAATAATGTCTAGTCTTTTGAGCACGAAAAGTTCGAAAAAGTACTAAAATCTATCTTTTAAGTTCGAAAAGCTTAGTAATTTACTGCTAGCAGTAAGTTAAAACATTTTTGAACGCTTTGAGCTTGAAAGGAATAGGAAATTTCAGAGATAGGGAGCAGGATCAGTTGATGTTCAAATTTTTGAGCTCAAAAGTTTAGAAACGTATAGTATTTTTGAACTAAAGAAGCTCAAAAACACATTAAGAATGACCTGCAGGGTCAACCATTTTTAGATTTACGTATTTGGGTTGTTCGTATGATAATGACAACACTCCTGATGACGATACTGAAAGATAGATGAAAACGCTATAATGAATTGGGTTTTGCATGGGGTCATGAACAACAAAAGCGCCTTGCGATAAGGGCATAATTTAATTACCTATAATGGAGTTTTCGTTTCTATCCGAATGTTATGAATGTGGTAGTGAATGTTGGGTTTAGCAAAAAAATATGATACAGCGTAAATGCGATCTCTGCCCTGTATTTGTGTAGTTTTCTAGTGTAGAATGATAAATGTGAGGATAGTGACGCGAGAAAACGGTGTGATTTGAAATACTATATACTAACTAGAGTGAAGAAGGGTACCTATATCAAGCAAACTGTAAGAATAGTAAGTTGGTTTCACTATCAGAAAGAAATGAAAGAAACTAGACCGAGGAATGGAATCAATAGAATGAATGCATATGATGGTGGGGTTAGCAAGGAGTACATGAATGCAGACTATAATTTGTTCTGGTAGTGGTATCGTATTAAAGAAGGACTAAATTTTAATTGATTGGTAACCGTCGAGCTAGTATCAATCAATTAATGGATATCAGTGAAGCAAAAAAGTTGTGTACAGATCATCCAAATATAAACACGTGATCTTTTTCTATCTTTTCACAAAACAGTAAAGAATTTGTATCACGATTAGTAAATACATAAATAATAATAATATATAAATTATATGAAATGGCATTTTTGAGGTAGGTACAAACGAGCTTGCGAGCCGTCAGGGAATAGGCGATTATAGCCACGTATTGACAGTCGCAAACTCACAGGAGTCACCGGTGCATAGTTGGTCTCTTGGGTAGGAACAGGATATCCGGTGGCGGAAGGAATGGATGGAAATGCAAAAGTATGACGTTGGCGGTAGAAGGCGGGGAGGGGGGAGAGCAGTGACAAAGGACGTGTGGGCGATGGAGGAGTGGGCATATTATAAATTTAGTGAGTACTAAATTTATATAGATATATTATTATAGATAATTTCAGTAATTTTAAAAAATAAAACATTTATAGGCAACGTTTTCATTATTTTTGATAGGACATCTTTTAAAAACCGTCTATCAATTCTACTGTGTAATGAAACGTAAAAAATAAATGCTATTTCATACTCTAAAATTACTATTCAAAAAATTATAATGAAGCACACAATCCTTATATTTTTTGCCGTGAAGAAAAAAATATTGTTCAAGAAAAGCGACTAATAATTAATTTTTTATTGTCAATACGAAGAAAAGATTGAGTGATGTTATCATATGCATGTAGTCACCCCTCAATCTCAAATAAATCTATTGTGGGAGCGTATATCTCAGCGTTGCAACGTAAATAGGGATGTTTTTAAGACACAAAGTAAAAAGAAAAGTTGTCTTATTTTTATCAACTAAAACCTTAAGGGACTGAAAAAAAAAATTGGCGGAAAAATTTTTTTTCATCTTTTTTTTTGAACACAGGTAAAGCCCGAAAAAATAAATACGTATTTATTAAAATAGACCAATGATTCGGTAACGTTTCTAAAAAATTTCAAGAATCTAAAACTTCTAGGTTCGTCACGGCTACGTAATTAGTTGACAAATCGGGATGTATGCCGAAAAATTGTTAAATGCAGATAACATTGGAACTATCCAAAATCGGCAAACATACATTGTGGGTCCATTCGATTGGTATTGGGGTCACCTACCACCCTGTCTACGTTGATCCGTCCTCAATGTAACATCTTCTATAACTAGTGAGAAATTTATACAACATAAAATTTTATTTGGCACCCCGCTCCGTAAAATTAAAAAAAATATTTTTTTGATCGCTAATCTGTAATCTTAATCTAAGCTAATCTAATTCTCTGTCTCAAAATTAGTCACAACAATAATTTAACTTTGAAAACTCTGTCTAATTTCATTCTGCAATTTTGAAAATGGTTTTAAAGAAAACTGGCTATGTGAAACAGAAAGTAAAAGAGACGTTTCAATTATTTTCAAAGTCGGTACTAACACTAATACACTTAAATATTTCGTGTTTATAACTATTTTTAAAATGAAAAATTTCATGTAGCATTTGTTGTAAAAGTAATTGTTTACATTTTTCAATCGCGCTCTGCTCAAAAAAATATTATTATGAATTTATTTATTTACAATAACTCATTCGTTATGCAATTGTATTATAAATAAATAAATTTAATCAGTACCTGTTTTAAATATGAATATTTATTTTTTTCTTCCATTTTGGTGGGCGTGAATGAAATGGGCAATTATTATTTAGTTCTTTATAGCATTGACAAAATATAGATAGAGTGCAGTCAAACTACAACCATGAAGATAAATAACTGTCACGACCAGCGTAAAAGAAACACAATTCAAACGAGATTATATCTCTACATAATACACAATATTTCTATAGCTAGTTTTACTTATATACAAAAATATCACTTTGATTTTTAAGTCGCATCCTGAACAAGACTTGATATTAGTCTAATTGGAAATAACTGAGCGGACAATGCGCTCGCGCACCCTTTTATTCTTTACACAAACGACTTTATTTATCCGGTGTGCTCAACTCCAATCGTCTTGACAATAAAATCGTTATTTTTCACAATAAAGCCGGTCTAACATCTGTAGATTTTAACATAAATCACAGTCTCACATATAAATCTAATAAATTATCAGGACGTTGATCAATATATCATTTCTTTATATTATCCTGCACATGAAATGTTTTTATAGGGGATTGTGATCGATTTGGTTGCCTCACTGCCAGGGCTTGCTGTAATACCAACTGTTGTGCTGCAACTAAACGCTTCAATTCTCGTACTTCTGCAGCAATCTGTCTCATAGCATCGCCTGCTTCGTCTAACCTTGCAGTTACACCTCCCAGAGCTGCGTAACTCATATCTCCTCCTGCGTAGCCTCGAACGGCTTCCGTATCGCTTTCGTAGCGTTTGAAGCAGGAATAGGCAGATGTTGATCCGTTAGAAGAAATAGTATGTCCATACTGTTTACGCATTTTAGCTATCTCGTAAGCGGCCATCATTATGTCCCGTGGTAAGCGCTTTTCACTAGGGTTGAGCGGTTTTACGCTTAGCACAACCCTGTATGCTTGCGGTGACACTAAAGCTGATGAGTGTAAGATTTTCAATAGGCACTTGGGTAAGTAGCCGTTAAACAGGGCTAATTCCATATACGAGATCAGTTTAGTTTGTCGAACCAGTTTAGATAGACCGGCAGTTTTTCTCAAACCTTGAATATCGTGGACAGCTATTCCGACCAGTAAATTCATAAGAACAACCGTAACAAACATCAGAAATAATACGTAGGTTACTTGAGCTGAGAATTCGAGTAAAACGGGCGGATCGTTTCCATCTGGTTCATTCAGCAGTAAATCAAGGTTTAGTTCGCCTATCATCATCGTCAGAACAGTTATGAAACCCATAAATGGGTTGGCGAACGAAGAAGAATCCGGGAAAATGACGCAGAAACTGATAGTGAACCCAATAAGTATGCACGAGTAGGCCATGAGCAATTTAGCAAACTCCTTTTGGACCTTTTGATACATGGCCACGTAGGTTCCGAATACGGGTAGTTGGCCAATCATCAACATGAGATTTGTCCATCCGGCGAGAACTGCAAAGGCACCTACGTGATTTTGCCACGTGTATGTGATATTAGTGTATATATACGAGATAAGG
Source organism: Eumeta japonica (assembly GCA_005406025.1). NCBI lineage: Eukaryota > Metazoa > Arthropoda > Insecta > Lepidoptera > Psychidae > Eumeta > Eumeta japonica. Next base: position 39,254 of record BGZK01002834.1, read on the forward strand.
AACACACTCACTATAACAAACCACTCGATTATATTTTCCGATTGCATTAGATACTGTTTCACGGTGGAATATCCCGCTATGCCATAAACTTTTCTAAATATTTCAAAAATTGTTATTCCGGCGAGGACCCACCATTGCATCTCTATCACGAATGGATTCTTACGTAAGAGATCACCTAGAATCGATTGTTTTTGGCACAGTTCCTGCTCTTGAATAGTTTCTTCCATATCTTTACTGCCATTGTAACAATTATGCGCAAGAGCTGTTAGCACGTACAGGGTTAAACACAAAACGAATATAAAACAAAGAAACAATCTTGCAACGTAATACTTTCTTATTTTTTCCCATTTTATGTAGAGAAACGCCGAGCAAAGGGGATGCAATAAAAACTCTTTCTGACCTTCGTCTACAAATGTATTCAGATAGCTGATTTCTCGTGGATAACAATGTTGCAAGATGCTGCGAAAATCTAGCTCCAATTCAACTTCTCTGGAACTGGATTGCGAATGATGGAGAGTGATTGCGCAGTCGAGTTTTCTCGTGATCATGGCCAGAGATGCGGGCGTCTTCCGTGCAATAACGTTCAAAGCGGAATTGCCTTTTTTAGAGCGAGTGGTGACATCAGCGCCATGGTAAATAAGTGTTTCGACGCACTGCGACAAGCCGTCGAGTGCGGCTAACTGCAATGGCGTGAACCCATACTCGTCTTTTTGGTTTACGTTAGCGCCCCAGCTTATTAATGTTTCGATAATATCGCATGCGCTATCCAATTTTCCTATAGCTGCATGCAACGGTGTACGTTTGTCAAAATCCATAGCATTAGGATTAGCTTTGCCTTTACGTAGCAATAGTTCCACGCATTCTAAGCAACTGGCGCGTGCGGCCAAATGTAATGCCGTAAAACCACGATGATTTTTAAGTGAAGCATCAGCACCCTTATCGAGCAACAGTTCAACGCACTCAGTGAATCCGCCGTCGGCAGCCAAGTGGAGAGCTGTGGACTCTCGGTCGCCAACACGAGTACGAGCGTCGAGGTCCGCACCGGGCGTGGCCAAGAGTACGTCCAGACATCGCGTCATTCCGAGGTCGGCCGCCAAGTGAATTGCATTAGTGCCACCCGGTTCTA
>BGZK01002835.1:0-40317 GCA_005406025.1 Eumeta japonica
CGCAATCGAATGAACCCTGCACATCTGTGTTCCTATTTTCCAATATGTTTGCCTTTACTAATTTTCTATGGTCCTAGTATAAATTGAACAGGTATTTTATCCTTAACATTTTGAAATTCTACCATAATGTTATATGGTAGTTTAAACTTAAAATGTTGTTCTGATTCAGCTAAACATCTGAATTAAGGAAGTTTTGAAACCAAAATATTATATATTCAACTGTATATTAAATAGAAAAAATATTTTATTCTGTTAAATAAACAAACATTCATTGCCAAGACAGTGTTTATAAAAATATTAAAACATCTTAAACTTTTTATTTGGTCTTGAAAGAAAGGAATAAACGAGCCATTTTGGACATAAACAATTCCAAGATGAAGGACCTAGGAGTGAAAAAAAATTTTGCAATTCGTGAAGATACAAATGTATGTATGTATTTAAATTTATTTATTAATATTAAATTCGTTCATGTGTGTTTGTTTATTTAATAAAAACAACATTTTAAAAACAAAAAATTACGTTTTTCTCCTGAACATGAAAATATGTTTGATACAATAACTAATCTTTATTCACCAAACGTTAATGATAGTTTGCGTTTGTGATTGTCTCAACCATGTTTTTCTCTGTGTATACTTAGGCTTATATATTATTATATTGTCATCTGCTTCTTATAAATGTAAATGATATGAATGCCCAATTTATTGATTATAACCATGACAACACTAGAAAAAACAGATTGAGCGATAGGAGGATTCGCGTTGTGAACGTAGTTCTCTACGGGGTTTCTTCGCCTCCGTATAGAATTCAATCTGAAATTTGTGTATTTTCTTATAGCAACGAATTACATCAGAAGGTTTCACATATTTCAGGGTAAATTTTTACTCATAACAAATATACACAAGGTACAAGATGGTAAAGCTTTTGAAACTCATTATAAATTTCTATAGTTCTATCATAAAATTTTGTACAAAAATCTTGAAGAAACCAAATCTAAAAGTTTGATTTAACAAAAGTTAGCCACATCTAGTTTTCAATGAAAACTTTTCATAACTAAATTATGTTTCGTTGGTAAATGTTTTGCTAACTACAACCACTTTCGTTACTCAATACCAAACATGCAAAATTATTTGTCAGAAACACCTATACATTTAAAGCTCACATGTTTTTGTGACGATTCACATACACATACATAACTTACTAAGTTTCATGACGATTTTCATCAATTCACAGCCGCGTTCAGGAACTTTATTCTAAAATTGCATACACATATTCACGTGTATAGTTAATTTACTATGAAATAGTATTTTCGTATATTAAAATGTTCAGAAATATTATTAACACTATCATTAGGAGAATTTTTGTGCAGACTATATGGTTCTGACCCAAAATGGTAAAAAAGGCTAAAAGGAATTTGTTTATTAATATTTTGCCTTTAGTTTGTTATTAAAAACGCTGAAATTCACATTAAGGAAATACGCAAAAATATATTTTTATGGCTTCTTTTACGGCAAGTAATTACATTTAAACAAACTAAAATGCTTATGGAAAAATAGGAGATTAAGGCCCATTTTACAACTGAGTTAATGCTGGGATTTTGCGGCCGTATTCCTCGATGGCATCTCATAACATTAAACCACTAAAGAGATTTTGCATATTCAAGCATCACATTTATATTTAAAGTATCTAATTATGAAATCTCTTTGCGATATGCGACCGACAAAATTCTACCTTCGGTGGTGTTATAATAACCTCCCTACAACTTATGAATAATTATTGCAATTTTAATCAGATTTTAACTTTGATCTGATTTATCAAAACTGTTTTAAAATTTTTATATACTATTTGTTCAAAAGCTATAAGACATAATCTTCTTGTATTAATTTTATAAATTAGATTCTCTTCTTTTTTCTGTTTTTCGTTTTAGTAATCAATTGTACGATTTGTACTGTGAATGTACAAGTAACAAAATTTAAATATCACAACAAGCTATTATGTTCTCTACGCAGTTACTATTATTATTTTATAAATATTTTTGTACTTTAAATGTAATAATTTCAGCAAACTTCTTAAGTTCTAAATTCTCGTATTTAATTATGCTTTGCCAAAATTTAATAAACGTCTGTCGTTTTCTTTTTAGGTTTAAAACATACGAAATTAAATAAAGTGGCGTTAATGATTCTGCTTTTCAACAAACTAATTAAATTTTAAATTTATGGTCGGTTAAATAAAACGATAAAAATAGTGACGCTGTCAAATTGATAAAGTGGTTTTATTTTAAGACGAAATTTTTTCATATAAACATAGGTATACATATAATTAATTTATGTAAACGAAATTTGAATTAATTTTAATAGTTTAATAATTATTAAGCAATTACTCCATATCCGCAGGCAAAAATTTCTATTAATACAAATACTTTTTAAGAATGTTTACAGTGAAATAAAGCAAAAAAACAATATGCTTAAGCATTAAACATATTCATCACTCACTGTAAGCTACACCAACACTGACTGCAAATGTAGCCAGCTACACTTCTAGTCAAAATCAGCTACTTGAGTATTTTGAAAGCGGCAGCTACACCATTAAAATTACAATAAAATTAACTGAAAACAATTTTATATACGGTATCACACAGAATTAGATTTACCCAAATATGGCTTTAAAGCAATAATTTGTTGAAAATATTTTATTAAAATCAAATGTTGGTAGCCAAACAATTAGACAGCTACAATGATGGACGTGTTGCTGTATAGCTATACTTGCGTTACCATAAGTTGCTATATGGAATGTGTTTAATGATTTATGCAGTATGTATTTAAAAGTATCACTCGTCATTTGTTATAAATACACAGTACTTATGAATTTACAAGCTCTGTAGTTAATATTGAAAAAGAGGCAGCACTAATTTCGTCTTTATTGGAAATTTCCATTAAAATATCTTGCTCGCACATGACATTCGGAACTTATTCAGTGCTCGTTTCTGTAGTAGTCGAACTGAGAAAATTTGACCCATGAAATGGTTGAATTAAGAGAAAACAGTATAAATTGAAAGCAAAAGATGGCGTTTCTCCCAATTCTGTCTCTTGAATAAATAATGATGGCTTCGAGATGGATATTCAAAAGTGAAGAACAACAAATGTACACATACATAAAACGGATATGATAATTTATTAATTAATTATAAATTTGTTAACAATTTATTTTGATTTTAAATTTTCTTATATTTTGTCATTTTAAATATCACTTTTTCGACACTTTTTTCTTAACTTCTTGTTTGTTTATATGCCATTTTTGACAGTTGCTCACTGGAAATTTTCCATAGCAGACGTTATATGTAAGTGCTGCCTGTTTTCAATTGAATATGCAGAAACGCTCTTTGTCTCACTAAACGAGAAAACATGAAATTCTCGATGATGTTACAGAAACGATCGAGGCACATGTATCATTTATCGAATTAGTAGTAGTCATTTTATTAAGCCTTTTTTTAACAATACGTTTTATTTATTTATAAAATATACTTTACAAATAAATTTGCAAAGTATATTTATATGCACAATATGGACTAGTAACAGAGACCTTGTGCCCAAGATGGTGTTAACAGAATATTTGCAGATTCCTGTGACTAACTGTAACAACCCATGCCTTCACATAGGAAGTGTCAGCAACGTGGTTAACAACGAAATTCCTCAAAATAACTGCTAACGACAAGTTAATTGAGGCAGATCAATCAACCAGTGCAATGAGATGCAAACCTCGAAGGCCAAACAACAAAAACAAGCCTGAACGCACTTAGAGAGCTATTCTTTAGCCCAGAGCTGCTTTACGACAGTTAACAATACAATATTGTATAAATTATACTAGAAATTAAAAAATCTCAGGATATAACGTATAATCCTAATATCAATACAATTCTATAGAAATCAACTAAATTTTATTACATTTTAAGAACTACAGTTTGTACAATTTATGTGAAAAATTGCTCTTGCTCCTGAGCTAGCATGATACAAATGAGAGTGCAACTCTATACATTTATCGAATTAAAATATGTATCATAACTATTTAATTTGTTTTTTTGGCCTTAGCTAGCGGTTAAACATTTTAATTTCCTTGTCTTCTCTAACAGGTATTAATCGCAAACAACGATTTAGAAATGAACTTGAGCCCGACAAACAAATTAAAAATTTATGATAAATATGAAAAGTTCGAATAATCGAAAAAATGTTAATATATATACCACTTTAACATTGATTTCCAAAAGATCTTCATTTCATAAAAATCTTACTTCATAATATCTTTATAAAAAACACAACAAATTATAGAGACAACCACAAATTTGAACAATAACTGTGAAGGAAAATTTGGTGCAGAATTGATTAAAAAAGCCCTGTTCATTTTGAAAATTCCAAAACAAATACCATCCAAACAGCTTAAATGAAACTGAAACCAATAATTAAATGTTAATAATATTTTCAATATCTTGAAATTTTAAAAAGTAAAACAACTTTAGGCTGCCATTTCAGTAAAACGTGCATTACATATCAACATCTTAAAAATAGTGAATCACATAAATTAGCTCTCGAAAATAAAAACTAGCAAAAGAAAATTAATAAAATAAAAAATAAAGTTTGTATCTTTTGTCAAAACAAAATAAAATCGAAACAGATAAGAACGTGAAGGTTTAAAAGGAACAAACGGTCAACGAACTTATGTTATGTAGTGTGATACAACAACCACTTGCATGTAGATTTTAACGTAAAATACTACTTTCCAGTGTTTCTAATTCTTCTTATTCATACTTTCGAGCTAATGTTGTTGTTGTATAGTTGGACTGAAACTACAAATATATGTTAACATTAAAATTACATTAATAATCTAATAATGAAAGATAAAATGAAAGGTTTTTCTCACTTTATTATTATTTACATTTGTTTAGATTTTAATTGGCTTTGAAATGGCGAAAATATTAAATAAGACAAGTTAATAATTATTTTAGTCGTAATAAGCGGAAAATGTTGAGATATGAATGGATCGTAATCGAACTATATACCCACTTAGATAACACACTCAAAGCTTTTAGTGAATGCTATAGAATTATAAAAGTTGTTGGAGCAAATGGGTGGTGGGTTCGGTTATAGTCAATCTATTTATTTTAAATTTTGTACAAAACGTTTGTTACAAGATCTTTTAGCAAAGTTCCAAAACAATTTGACAAACAAGTCTTTAATAAATAAACCCAGAAGATGTTTCAAGAAAGACCATTCAGTTGACGTCTAAGATAAAATGTACGGATTTACATATAAATCATGTCACATAAATACCATTCATCGCAACCTTTATCATTTTGTGCACTTTTACATTTAATTGTAAAAAATACCAACCTTCTTAAGTGTTAACAGGCCAGATGTGCATGGTGTCAAAATTTCTATTTTATCATATTTTGCTTTTATGCTTTTAACAAAATGGAAACATCACGCAAAGCGAAAAAGTTGCATCTGACACGACCGTAATACCTTAAATAGAACTATAAACCAATTTCTGGCTTATTGTATGAAGTAATGGAAAATCAAATTAGGGGAACATTTTAGGCCAGTATGTTGAAAGCTCCTAAAAGTTTGGTGTTGCCAAATTAACGTTTATGTTATGGACTTTTAAGTTTTAATTGATTTGTTTCTTTGGTATTTTTTTCGAGATATTTTCACAGAATAAAATTAAAGGGTGCCCAATTAAAAGAAATATTAATTGGAAATTTTAATTATAAGAGCTAGAAAAGTGAAATTTGCACAGGAGTGCTAAGAAGATATGCTTCAAAAGGCGATAAACAATCGACATCGTTACATTAAACCGATAACGATGATGATAAACAGAATAGGGGTGAATATGTGCTAGCTGATCTATTAAAACTATTGTCAACATGTTAAATAAATCAGTGATGTTCTCAAAATTAGTGCCTTAAGACGCAGTGAAAGCGCTATTGAAAAATTTGTCTGAATTAAACAGGAAATCTGAAAAATTATTCACGCAACTATAAAAGTGTACACAGTTCTTTAGTAAGCGTCGATCGAATTTCTTCTGTAGAAAAGAAATTTATTAAATTATTTATTTTATGAAAACAAATCTTAATTGTTGAAAATAAAAGTCAATTTAAAACTTATGAAGGGCATTTTGTAGGCAAAAATAGACAAATTCTTTTATTTAAATTCGTTGATAATAATAGTTGACTTGCTTCAAATCATACAACTTCAACAAATGAGGTAGGTGGCAGAATATGTGTTACAGTTTATTCATGACAGCAATAGAATAGAAAGAAAATCATCCGCACCAAAAATATAAAAACATACTTTAGACATACATACTTTATTTATCATATTTTTTCTTAACGTGTGCGTTATAAAATTAAATATGCATAGATTAAACTGTGAAGAGATTAACATCTGACAACAAAAACATCTCGCACTTGTTAAGTAGTATCAAAAATTTTCCATCGCATTTTTATTTTATTTTTTTTTTTTTAATAATTACAGCTGTCTTTTGTTTACTTTTATTTTAATGCAAAGACAGTCGTCGTCGTCAGATTAATTCCAACATTTTGGTATACTCGGCATTTTGTGAAGTCATTCACACCCACTAAACCAACAACACAATGGAATAGTAGCAACATTAAAATTCAAAATAAAGCTGAAAAAATATTTAAATATTATTGTTGCGCAACTTTGTTCTGCGCAATAATTAATTGAAACTACAATTAAAGTCTTAGCTATTTAATAAATTCCTATTATAACGTCCATAAGAATATTTTATACAACAAAATGTTAATTGAGATAATTTGAAATAATCCAAACATACTGATACCGCAGTCAAATGTTGTGGCAAAAATTTTAGAGCACATCATGCCTGCCTTCTATTTTAAGGTTACGTACTTAAAGAACATAACTTTTGAACTATAAATACTAGAGAGCTGAAACCTACACATGATGTTGTTGTAGCGGCACGATACTCAAATCAACAACAACATAGAAACTAAGGTGCCCATTTTAAGGAAAATTAGCTGTAACTTTTGAGCCATAAAAGCTAAAGAGCTCAAATTTGCAAAGATATTGTTGTACCGTACTGCTGCAACAACAAAAACTATAAGCAACAACAACTATAAAACTAGAGTACATATAAAAATATATTAAGAATTAGTTGTAGCCTTGGAAGCATAAGAGCTAGAGAGCTGAAATTTTACAGAAGTACTATAAACTACAATGTAAACTTTCTATATACACATTGTATGAAGTATGAAATCTATTATGTGCGAGCCTGCCTCGTACTTGGCTCAATTTATTTGGAGTATTTAGTAATTAGAATTAGAAGGTTAATGGGAACAATTTCAGCAAAGAAATTAAGCATACCTCACATCACATTTTTTTTATGACAAATAATAAGCCAATGTAGGCTTGTTTTGCGCTCTATGCAGTACCACTTTGCTGACAGAAATTATATACCTAAGTAGTAGAAAACTTGTAAGATGTCTCTCTCAAGAAAGAGTCTACGTATTTGTGAGATAATGCTCCAATATCTTCTGCACATGCCCTGATTTCATCAACTGGCAATACATATGCGATTCAGATGCATCAATAGCTCCGTGCCTGACATTAACCCTATAATTCTACTAAGTCCAAGTTTGCTCAATCTTAGCAAGTTCCTTATTTTGCTCTCTTTGAACAGTGAATTATTATTTTGTAAATGGGCGTTTTGAGATCAGTTTCCGTCTAGCCTACAAGTTGTTCTTCCGTCGTCACACAGTGAAGTTTGGCCGAAGTGAAAACCTAAGGAAAACATTATATGACAGGAGTAAATATCATTTAAATAGTGGAAATAGTTTTGTTTATAAATATCAACTGTTCAAGGGTTAGTTTTGCAGTTGTAATAAAACAAAATAAAGCAGCTCTGGGCGTCATCGTAATTATTTTGGCCTTGAATATTTTGCGTCTCACTGGCACTGCTTCATTGATTTGTCTTAATTAACTGTATCGATAGTGGTTATTTTGAAGAATTTTGTTGTTAACTGCGTTGCTACTACGTTGTGTGTGCCACGCCAGCGCCATTGAAAAATACATTAAGTTGTCACCGGTTCGAGATCAGGACCAGGAAGCTGGTGATTATCGTGGTGATTATGAAATAGCTGACTGTATTCCAGCTAAGGTTAAACATTTTGTTTTTACTTGTCATCTTAAGAAATATTAATCACATTTTGAAAAAAAAGATAGTTATTTAGAGTTGCGGAAATGAAATACGATTTCGTTAGGAATCGGAGAACAACAATTTATGGCTTTAGTTCACTCAGCATTCCTTGTTCGTAATTTTTGATCAAGAAGAATACCGTCATACCGCAGCGTACTCGCCAATTTTGGCCCCCTTGCTACCCAAACCACTGAGAGATCCCAAGGTCCTACCAAACAGTGCATATCAGAACTGCTTCGTCGATTGAGAAAAAAATTTCGGCACAAATTTATTATATCTCATAGGAAATAACTTGAGGTAGACAAAGGTAATAAATGGCTTTTGGGAAAAGGGCTTTTCTGTGTTCTTAAAAGAATTTAATTGCAGAAAAAGGTTAAATAAATTTTACTTCATATTTTTAGTCACGAAATAACGACAGTTGCTTGTTTATTTTGGCAACAAAAGCTTTGATATTAGTTTCAATGACATGTGGAGCCGACACCAATTCTAGTCTGAACATAAACTGAACGTTATAAATTTCATGCTCATGCATTTTATGCATGAACGAGTTTTGTCGTTACTTAACAAACATATGTATTTAATCCCGCATACTTATCTTTACACACATCTGAATGACGTGGGCCATATCGTTAGACGCCACCAAAAATAAAACTGTGTAAACCGAATTTAACTCGTTTCATTTTAATAGTTTTATTTTTATAGTACAAGTTTTGTTTAAACAAAATTACTTTTCAAAGTTAAAAGTTAGAGCTGGTGTCGTAAATTCTTAGAGGAAGGTCAGGAACATTAAAAGAATTAATAGTTGACAAAAGTAAATTTTAAATAAAACAGAGATGATTGAGCAAACCGAACTTAAAAATGTTAATAAAATTTATTTTGTATGACGCCAATAATATTTCTTTACAGCATTTAATTTAAATTAGTTGTAATAAAAATATATGAATATATACTAATAAAAATAAAACTGTTGAAAGCTGTAAATTAGGATGATCTTACTATTACACAACAATACTTTTTTCTTTTTTCATGGGGAACTGCATAAAATTAATATGCATACGATAAGTTTCCTGTGATCAGGGCGATATCGCATACGAATTTTTCTTGCAGATTGTAATGGGCAGCAAAGTTGTTTTAGTGTTTACAAGTGATATTTCGAGCTGTGCCGAAATAGAACTTTCATTTTAACTTTGTAACCTGTTCAACATGGTGAAAATTCATTCTTAGCTAACCTGATGGGTCCTCTCTAAAGGGATTAAGACGGCTACAGTAACATAAATTAAATTGCCTACCAGTTAATTAATTAATTATTTTATTATTATTACTATTAAATATATAAGAATTGTAGAAAAAAGTTCAAAGTAATAATAAAATAATTAATTGAGTAATTAAGTAATCAGTCGCAGCGCACAGCCAACAAATTAAAAGAGAAAATAGAAATTATTTCAAAAATTAAAAAAAATAGAGTTAAGATAATTTATAAATAAAAAAAATAGTAAGTTGTAATACAGCTTATACACACCTTTGAGGTGGGAAACTCTCAGTCAGGTGAATATAGAAATTAATAATAATTGAATGTGTTTGAATTTAGACAACAGCCTGGTGGTTTGAGTGTCGCTACAGAATACAAGACTTCTTAGGTTCAAATTCGGATGCTGATGAGTATCGTGGCGGATATGAAACGGCTAGCTGTACCCACGCTAATGTTTTTTCTTGTTTAAAATCTAATATCAATCATAAGAGTAAGATTTATACAAAAATGAATTTGAGCCTGAATGAAAACGAAAATATTAAAAAAAATTATCAAATCAGAACAGCGATAAAGCGAAACCTAATATTATGCTAATGGGCATTGCAGCCAGTGCTTTTGTGTACATATTAATGTTATGTTTATATACATGTAATTAATATAATGTAAATGAATAAATAAAACGAAACCTAGTGCTATGCATTTCATTCACACACTGACGTTGGTGCTTTTTTATTTCTACACTCATAGAAAAATATATTTTCATATTGATGATAACAAAGTATCATCAGATTTTTGACTTCAACGTCATGTAAAACGACATCAATGATGTAAAAAGTATTGTTAATCTGATGACAAAGTCAGTAGAAAATGTTGGCGGAAATTGGCTGTCATCACAATAAAGATTGCAGTAGCGTCAGTTCTATGGTGCATAATATTAATTTTACCAAAACAAAATGAATTAAAATTGTATTATAGCGCTTACGATTTACATTTAACGGACACTTTATGGTAAAATTTATTGGGCCACAACTATAGTCAAGCACTACAGTCGGTTCTTTAAAAGCAACTTTAAATTTAACGCTTGTTGCTAACTTTTTCTGCCACAGTCAAAATTAAAGTTGGTTCTAAGTTCAACCAGCTTTAAGTGGGTGACGCATTAAAAAATAAAATTTCTCTCATACAACTTGTGCAAAATCCAGTAAAATGTATCTCCAAACAGCTGACTTGATAATAAATCCTGGTTACGATATATCGATATCGATCACTTGTTTAAATATTGGAAACAACAACAAATTTTAAAATGTTGTTTTGTTTCAATGTATTTATGCAAGCGAGCGATGTCGAGTGACATCGTGGGACAGGCAGAAACTATCCATGCAAACATACACATCGGAATATATGTGTGTGTTGGTAAGGAACACAAAATATCAGAGGGAAATTAAAAATAATTTACATGTTTTAAAAATTTGCTGTTATTAATTGTTATTTGAAAAACAAACATTTAATTTTTAAGCGCAAGGTTATTGCTAAGTAGGTTAAAAACAACTTCAGTTGGTTTTAAGTTTAGAGTCGACCATAGTAGACAGTAAAGGCACTTTGATTAGAAGTGACGCTTTTAAAGCACACTTATTAAGTATAGTTACAGCCTATTATTTTCATATTTAAACGTATTTTTAAAAGGTTGCAAGCTTCGATAAGTCATCGCTATGATGTCAGCATGTCATTGCGCATTGTTGTAACAGTTGTTAAAATTATCGCTAACGATATCTAGAGCACTTGATGTAAAGGTTGACACCACCGTAATAAAAATTGTATGGGATCAAAAACGATGCTTTTGCCATCGCATTCTTGTTGAAATACATCATAACTATGCCAGGTTTTCTCTGAGTGTATACAAAACACTTGGAACGCAAAGCAAACGCGATAAACAAATGTCAAGTAATAAACATACGTATGTATGTAATGCTGTGTATTTTGTTCAGTTACTAACTTTGGGACAACAAGTAAAATAGATTTGTTTACAAGTCACTTTCTTTACTTTTGTTTACTTTGTGTAAGAAGATTTGTTAAAACAGATTGGATCAATGACAGCTCATTTGAGCCGTGTAGCTTCTGCAACAATACGACCACTATCGGCTGTCGATGTTAATTTTTTTATCCTAATAAAAATTATTTTTATTTGATTTTTTCCATTAGGCATTTTTAAGGGTGTGTGTTATAAATTGTTTATTCAAATACACACGTTTTAATTATTTGTTTACACGTCTGTTACTGTTTATTTCATTGGTGCTTAAATGCAAATGAGCTTTAATTGCGATGGCGTAGACAAATAGATTTTTCTTGTGTTTTCATTTAGGAAGGAGATAAATCGCTATTAGATTGCGATTTTGTTCTTAAAGTTTAAATTTTGAACACCACAGGCAGTTGAGATTAAAAAGTAAACACTTTATAGCAGGAGTTTTAAAATATGTAAATTTATTTACAAGTAAGAATATAAATGCCCTGGTGTCGTGCCAAGTTTTAATACACAGTGGAACGAATTATGTTTTTCATGGTTCTGTCGTATATGAGATCTTAGGAAGCATACACAACAAAATTGTTTTTCATATTGTGTAACAAAATTAAATAAAGTAAAGCCAGAAACCATGTACGGTAAAGGTAAGCTCTTAGTTTTCGATAAAAAAAAACCGTTGTATTTTTGGAACGAAGTTCCTTAACGCGGCTTGCGGTTACTGCAAATTATTAGAAATCGTAACGAAAGTATGTAAGCTGTGTAATGTGTATGTATAAGCGAAATATGTTGCACTTAGCGAAGACATCCGCCAACCAACATACATAATTTAGTTATGAAAATTAGATATCGCACAGTAATGTCAACCAAAAAAATGGTAACCGGAACTTGTAAACTATTAAATAGATCTTTATGAAAAATGCAGTGATCATAGAAAAGGAGTTTTGATTAGTTAAATATGGGACTGCAAGTTGCCCACCTCGAGTAAAAGAAACTTTCTGCAGCTTATAATTTTCTCATTTTTATACCGATTTTAAGGATTTTTACCATTTTGGATTTCACTTTGCAAACCAAAGAAAAACATATTTTGATATCTCTTATAGTTTAAGAGATATTCGCCCTAGAAAATTTTTAAATATTTTTGCCACGAATTATTTTGGTTTATTGCTTATAACTTTTGTTAAAATCTAAATTTTGTATAAAATTCTAAATAAGATATAGTCATCATATGTAGAAATTCTTGTTGTAGCAAGTTAATGCATGTTAAATTTGGTTTGCAAAGCGAAATCCAAAATGGTAAAAATCTTTAAAATCGGTATACAAATGAGAAAGCTATAAGCTACAGAATGTTTCTTTTACTCGAGGTGGGCAGCCCTGCCCTTAAGTGCAGTATCTGCGCGAGAGGTTAAGCATATAAAAATTTAACTCCTTGTCTATGATAACTGCATCTTTCATGAAGATCCATTTAGTAATTTTGAAGTTCCGTACTTTTTACCACCACTGATACTGCTTTTTCAAGATTTTTTAACGAAATTTAATGATAGAATTCAATAACAAAGTTTAATGCTTTACCATCTGTAATTTGTATATAAGTAAGTTTTTATGAGTAAATATTTATCGTGAAATATTTGAGGTTTGTATGGGATATAAAATTTTTGTTTGGCATTGTGAAACTCGCGAAAGGACTACTGATGAATTTATCAAAACTACTGGCAAACGCCAGCGATTTAGTTAGTACTGGATCACACACGGCTATTTTAGTTGCGCAATTACTGAGTTAATAGATGATTTTTTCAGTTTGTGGTGAAGGAAATAAAAGGGGAAATAATTTACAGTTTTGACATTTCTTTTCTTTCGTTCATTTCCATAACAGAAAGTTTTTCGAAGGAATTTTCGTGTGTGAGCATTATAACAAAATCAAAAGAAAATTTTGAAAAAGTTGACCAATTAGTTAGTTTTCGTGTGAGATCTTAGACTTGTGACTTGTGACTACGGTTTATTTTATATTATTTATTTTGATGGTTAACACCGCTTCCAGTTGTCGTCTATATGTGGCAGTACGATATTGTGCTATCGCATCATGTGGCATAATCCGACCTTTCAATGTCTGTGCGTCGTGAAAATCGGAGCCAAATAAAATGTGAACCAATTGCACCATTTACCACTCTACTAAATTTTAACGTTAGTTACAATATGCTCAAATTAATGTTATTCAAATAATACAACTAAGTATTTTAGTAACCTGTAAGAATGTACATATGTATGTATGTATGTGCAAAGGACAAAAGCCTTTGTTTCTTCCCTGATTCCAATCAGAGGCCACAAAAGTCAATAATCTTAAAAGAGTGCCTGAAGGCATAATGAGCAGCCGATTCGCATAGTAGCATATATCTTGAGAATGCAGTATGTGATCCATTAGAATTTAATGTCAATAAATCTACCATTCGGAGTCAGCTAAAGTCAACAATTTTACTTTTCTTGTATTTAACAGTGATCACAAGCAATAATTTAGAAAAAGCTTGAATACTACGGAAATTAATATTTTATGATTTACTACTTTTAACTGTCTATTCTCTCAGAGAATTAAAAAGAGCAAAGTCCACTGTAAAATTAAACATGATGTTCTTTGAAAATTTTCACTTTTTTGCTCCATTTGCCAGGCTTGCAAAAGCGGCACAATTGAACTAATATTAGCACTCTTCGCTTATCAAAAGTATAATAGAATGATAAGGATTAATTCGGCACTATTTGAAACATAATAGTGCAATTCACAGAGCTTGTTATTTGTTTACTTGGTAAAATGGGAAAATTTTTAATATATTTTTATTGTTTTAAAAATTTCAAAAGTCAAATTTTTAAATTTTACAAAAACAAAATGTATTGAAAATTTTCACAATTTTACTAAGTAAACAATAAACAAGATCAGTGTGAATTGCACTATTGAAAATTTTCCCATTTTATCCAGTACGCAAATAACAAATTCAATGTGAATTATACAAATATTTTTAAAGAACTTGTATTTAAAATATACAAAATTATGCAGTCCTTTATATTTATCATTTTCGAGTATAAGTTTTATTACATATGGGGCCAATGAGTTTTCTCTGTGTTAAATCACAATTCAACAAAGAAAACACTTTGGAATACTGCAATATGTTATCACAATTTATTTTTATAAACTATTTACATATGTACATGCATACACTTTTTTTTTTTTTAAATATATTTGATAAAAAATATTACATTTGAGCAACAAAAGCATAATAAAGCTCTTATCAATTACAACCCTGTTTACAAATTCTGCAACAGTCTGCTATTGCTGTGTTTGTTCAAATGTTTCTAAATGCCGTTCATGTGTTCAGCAACAATCCATGACAATTGAAAAGTTCAAAGATTAAGAGGACTTAATACTTTATGTGCTTGTGTCAGTAGTTCTTATCAAAGTGAAACGAAGTGTTCCACTCACTGCCAGCAACTAAAATGGGCTCGAGTTTTTGCGTTTGTTAATTGTTTTATTAATTTTTGACATTTTCGTTTATTTATATTTTGAATACACAAAACAAACTAGCATATTTTACTTATGTGCGTTTTTGCCTATTACCACCGAAAAGCAAAACAAGAAGCTAAAATCCTCTCCCCAACGATAACAGACATAGTGTTGGATAATCTACTTAACATTACCACAGAAACATCAGAATATTCACATAAAATTCATAGTCAAATAAGTAGTCGACATACTTGCAGTGATCAGGGAAGGACGAAAAATGATAATGGATACACTCCACGACTATCATCAAAACTAAAATTTACAATTGAAAAGGAAACAGACCAACAAATACCATACTTGGACATGAGAATATACAGGAGAAAAACAACGTAATAACAAACTGGTATAGCAAATCGACAGCCTCAGGATGGGTAATGAATTATAATTGAACTCAGCCGGTAAGAATGAAAATAAATACTGCACGTAATCTAGCAGAAAAGGTAAAGTTGAGCCACGACAAATTTGTGAGAAAAACATAGAACAAATTAGAAAAATTCTTTTTAAACTTATCCTATTTATATTATAAACAATATCATAAACAAAACTCTCAATAAGCAACAAGATGCACGAAATGATACACAATCAGGAAAATAATTTTTACAGTGTACCATTTATTACCACCAAACTAACAGAGAACACGGCAATAACAAACATTTAAATTAAACAGAACACTTAAAAACATCTCTTTATTAAATAAAAGGAGCAAAGTAAACATGCTCAACAAAATAATGTGGTATATGAAATAACATGCATCGGCAATGCACAAGAACAATGCAATAAAGTCTACGTTGGCATTGCAAAAACGAGCATTAGGTGTAAGACTAGAGGAACATAGGAACAATATAAAGAACGGAAGAGAGACTACAGCTGGCACAACATATTAAGAGCAGAAAACACAGCAGATTTTAAGAGAAAATTTTAGAAAGCACATAATAAGAGATACACATTAGAGAGCCTTAGAATACAGCAGCGGCTAAACAACAAAGCTTTAAACCAGTGTTTATCAAACTCACACAGTCACATTTTTCCTCGTCATTTTCTTGTAACGATGTGCAGCACAGCTTAACAAATATTTAACAAATTTAATTTAGTCATCGATTGATCTTCGATGTGTAGATGGTTGGGGTTTACTTTTCTTTGTTCATGTTTCAATTAAAATTGTTATGCAAAATCGCTGTAAATTTGCTTAAAAAATATTAAATTTTAAGCACATATAGAAAACTGTACAATTTCATGAATTAAATATTTTCCCATATTCAACCGTTTTGCAAATAAAAGTTTTGAACTTTTATAAAAAAATCATTAAAACATATTTTATATTTCATGTTTAATAGACAATTAAAATTATTTATTTTTAGTCATATAAAACCAAGAAAAACAAGTTGTGTTTTGTTGTGTACACATACAACAACAACGTAAAAAATTAAACAAGCGAAACACACTCTGCTTTCAATGGTTTTATGTGACTGAAAATACAATTTTGTGTTTCAATAGGCTGTGTTGCCGGCTTTTGGTTTCCCTTCACACATTTGTTTATGTGTAGTTGCGTTTTATGTAAAGTAATTTTTTAGGTAATATTTTTAATTTATTTATTTTTATTATTCTTTAACATTTTATTTGTATATTTTTTTAAATTTATGTACATTTGCGCTTATACACATAATCCCAGCACTACGTGTCGAACTGCTGTTAGATGCCCCATTTTCACATTATTTTAAATGCTGATATGCAATTTGTTTACCTGCTTTTCAAAAATATTTTTAAATCATAAATTAGATAATGTTTTTATGCTAAATAAAGGTACCTACATCTTATTACCATTTTCAAAGCAAAACCTTTTTGGGCTAAAAGTTTTGTTACAGGTACAAAAGTGAGTGGGCACAAACAATAAAATTGTTGGATATTTTTTTTTTGTTTGTTAATTCTTTTCTAAATAGTTATAGCTATAAAAACATTACACAGCAAAATATTTGAAAAATTCTTAATTAATGAATATCTTATGTTGGTGAATAGGGATTAGTTGAGCATATTACATCAATAAAATTAGAAGTATCTATTCAATTTAAAATGTAAAAAGAAAGTCCTTAATATCATTAACACAAGTCTAATAACAGAAAATCTGTTCATACAAACTGTATTTTTCTTCAAGCAAATTTAAATAAAAGTGTTTACGGCAAACAAATCATGTTTTAAAATTACACATTTTCTTAGAGATGCCAAAAATTAAACAATTGAAACACACACCTCTGCTTTCAATGGTTTTATGTGACTGAAAATAAAATTTGTGTTTCAATAGGCTGTTGCTGCTTTGATTTCACCACATTTTGTTTATGTGTAGTTTGTTTTATGTAAGTAACTTTTGGGTAATATTTTAATTTATTTATTTTTATTATTCTTTAACATTTTATTTGTATTTTTTAAATTTATGTACATTTGCGCTTATATTACATAATCCCAGCACTACGTGTGGAACTGCTGTTAGATGCCCCATTTTCACATTATTTTAAATGTTGATATGCAATTTTTTTACCTGCTTCTCAAAAATATTTTTAAATCATAAATTAGATAATGTTTTTATGCTAATTAAAGGTACTTACATCTTATTATCATTTTCAAAGCAAAACCTTTTTTTTGGGCTAAAAGTTTTGTTACAGGTACAAAAGTGTGCATAAACAATAAAATTGTTGGATATTTTTGTTTTTGTTTTGTTAATTCTTTTCTAAATAGTTATAGCTATAAAAACATTACACAGCAAAATATTTGAAAAATTCTTAATTAATGAATATCTTATGTTGGGGAATTAGGGATTAGTTGAGCATATTACACCAATAAAATTAAAAGTATCTATTCAAATTAAAATGAAAAAGAAAGTCCTTAATATCATTAACGCAAGTCTAATAACAGAAAATCTGTTCATACAAACTATATTTTTTCTTCAAACAAATTAAATAAAAGTGTTTACGGTAAACAAATCATGTGTTAAAATTACACATTTTCTTAGAGATGCCAAATTCATAATTGGCAACACTTATTTATTTCTTGTCTTCGTTTTTCAGCTTCGGCCTCACACGTATAGGACACTAATACACATGCATTTACCCGCGGGTATAGGCTTGATAAACACTGCTTTAAACACTAAATAAAGGATAAAGACCAAACGAAACTACAATATTCAATTGCATTGGACACTAAATAACATTTGACGATATGCTGATTATCATTTTCTTTGTCAGTATCTTTTCTTTTTAATAATAATAAGACACCTTGACAAATGTAAATTTAAATTGTAAATTGCATTAAGAAAAACATAAAAATAATTACAAATATATGTATGTGCTGATAACAAAATAATTTTCTTCGACAGAATAAAATAAAACTATCTCCTGAAGAAGTCGACAAACATTATCGACGAAACGTTGAGAGAAAAAAACATGATCTAATAAATTTGTTTTATTTACATCTCAAGAATAAAGTATGACCATTATTAGCCCAGAAAGTTAATCTATTTTTTTTCATAAAAGTGAAACAGAAGAAAAGCTAGTAAGAAGCTGCATAAATAACATTGGTAATTGTTCTTTTCTTTACAAAGCTGCTGTAAAAAGCGGAACTGGCTAGAAAGGCTTTGGTATTTCATGCGAACTTATTTCCCCATAAAGTAAAATTCTTAAAAGCTCTTAGCTAAAGGCTGATAATTACTTTTTGCTGTGAATATACTTAGCGTTAAGAAAATGATCATTAGTACAATTTCAGACGAGCAAGTTGAACCCCGACCAGGTAATTTGGTAATTTAGATTATAAAATAACAATTGACAGTTAATGGGCGCATGGAGGGGTATCTAAAAATGCAAGACATTGGCGACATTAGGCGAATGCAGAGCATGTGAAAAGGACAGTGAGACATTGGCGCATTATCTTTGCTTTACGCACATTTTACAAGTTACGGTCTACTTAAAAAATAATAAGCCACCAGTTTTCTATAGACCTGTGATATTATTGTTTGGGTTCGGTCTACACGGAGCGCACAATAAGCCTACAATGGCTTTTAAATGTCTATAAGATAATAAAGTCTATAACGCCCTTTCTCTTTAACCTAACTGATAAGTTTCGCATATTATTATTATTATATTATAGGTTTTAAGTTTGAAAGTTTTTCAAAGTACTAATATTCCATATTTTCCCTGTTTATACAAGTGGATGTGGCAGGTTTCCAGTAAAAGTACAGTTTGCAATACTAGAGATAATAAAGTTATATAATTTGTATTTGACACTTTGCTAGTTACAACTACTATTTCGATTCAAAAGTACAAAAGTAGCTTTACTTACGTCAAAAACTGATAAATGACTCTTATACTAATGGTAGACAAAATCTATAGGTGTAATTCGACAACGTATAAGATTTGGTTGCCAAGCCAAACGAGACCAGTTTGTACCTTTGCATCATGGAAACAGAAAACTAAGTAGCAGTCCAGTAAAAATTAACATATCTCCGGGGAGCTTTTGGAAAAACGGAATGGTTTTACACATTTATCGTCCCTGCTAAATGTCTCATTCCTTGATGGACACCCAACAGAACGCAACTACCAGCAACACGGTTGCGGCTACTCATGTTGCTGAGAACAGGGAATCGTCAATCAGAAGACGTGTCACACAATTAACTTAGCGGCAGAAACTGGTTCACAGCGAATTTCACAGAAATACTTACATACATATTGTCAAAATGGAGACCTCTTGACTCTACTTGACTGTTCGCGTGTAGCGAACTACCACGTAAATACATATACTCTCATAAATATAGCAAGTAGTATATTAGCTAATGCTGGCTGACCGTACATCGCATGTCAACTATTGTGGAGCAATATACTCTATTTCGGTAGAAATTGTATATAATCGGCAAATTATTTTTAAGGTGGGAAAGAATTCTAACAATTATATTATATATATTTTAAGTAAATCGGTAACAGTTTTTTATATATCTTTAAACCTCTAACCTAAGCGAAAATTCCAAGGCGATTCAGCAAGCTCAAGAAATCAAATTTTTAAAAAGCACTTAAATCAGTTGTAACAGCTTTGGGTTGGCAACGTTGTTGAAAACCGTGTAAACGAGTTCTGCATCGTTTATTTTTGAATTGTTGAATTTCAAAAACATAAGAAAATTTTTTTATCGAATTAAGGCTTACAAGGTCAAACTAACTTCATATGTGTTATCTAATCGTCTAATTATACTCTATTGTATTTTTGCTGTCGATATTTTCCGACGCTGTTCTACGGCAGAATTTTACAAGTTTCGAAAAATCTTATATGTACACCAGGTATGGAAAAATTAAACATTCTTGATAATTTAAAAAAAAATCTTCTTAACAAATAAAATAGTAATGCCAGAAACTCAATTTTAAGATTTGTATACATTTAATATATATCAAGTGTATTTTCAATAATTATTTTAACTAAACTGCTTATGCATATCGTTTAAAGCAGCATACTTGTTGGCTCAGTAGAAACAATTTCTATCTATGTTTGACATTTATAAATATGATAAAATAACGAAGCAACAAATTTGACAATTCACAAATATATGTATTTATTCAGTTGTTAGGCGTACTTTAATTCCAAATTATTTTGAAATGTATTTATGTATATAAGCATAAATAAGGTACAGATATGTTAAATATTATTTGTAAGTTATAATCTTGTTTTTTATAAAAAGAATAATATTATTAATGTTAAGTTTTATGAAAATCATAAATTCAATTAGAAAACACAAACTGCGCATTTTAAGGTGCCAAAATATAAACATTAATTTTAAACTACAACATTTTTTCTATTATTTTCCATGTCTTTAATGTTGAGTGTGAAGTAATAGAAATAAATTACAACAATTATGTTTTTCTAAGATCAACTGATAAACAAATATTTTATTATATAAGTGTGTGTGTATCAGTAGATGATGATTCATGAAAATTAATTGATTTTCATAAATTATATTTATGCGAAAAGTTTTAATATACATACATAAATGTTTATCAAGAAAATAGTGTTGTATCTTAATTAACACCAGAAATATGTTCACTAATTGTTTGAGTTACAACATTGACAATCTCAAAGTTTCACTAAAGGCACGTTAGATCTTATTCAAAATATACATATATTAATAGTTGTGGTTAAGCTAATAATTTTCGTTTATTTAATAGTGAAAAGCCAGCACTTTAATAACTCTTTAAATCCCAATATCATAATATCGTAAATATTAGATAATAATGGCAGTCCAAAAACCCCGATCCTGAAAACTGCGGTATTTTTGGGATTAATGAATGCCGATTTCCTGGATTTGCCTCCGAAAATCCTTAAATTTCAAATTATTATTTTTTTAGCACAGCCGTTAAGCAGCAAATAAATACTATCTGAACCACTTGAATACCTTGTTATATTTATATATTACCCTGTTAAAATTGTTATAAAGCTGAATTGACATTAGAACTTTGCTACAATTGTTTTGAAAGGTGGATAATTAAAAGCTGGTTCTGTAAATCACAGAATAATAAACGCAGTATGGATTATAATTATTTTTGTACATATGTATATGAAAAGTATACATATACATATGTAGTACTACATACCACCACAAACACCAAGTGGAATAGGAAAAGTAAATAAATTTAAATTCAACTCTTTTTTAACATAATTTGTTACACTTTTGTGATAAAATATTACTAGTTTTGTGGTGGATTTCGCCTTGCTTCGAAGATGAAATTGAACTTGTGTCAAATATTTCTACTAATTCGATAATCAATGAATTACCTACTAAAATTTAATTTTTTAAGTAATAGCAAGTTATAAGGTATTACTTATGTATAATAAAACATTAAAAAGAAGACAACAAATTTTTTAAATATTTAATCGGAATGATAATTTTTACTTTTGATTTAGCATCTCTTATCAGCTGTTCAGCAAATCAAGTTTTTTCGTAACTTGAAGTAAAATTGATTTTTCTCCTTCAAAGCTGTTGCAAAAATATTGCTGGAGAAGTAAACGAACACATTACTTTGTTGCTTATTATTTTTGAGGACAAGAACAAACACAGAATAAACGTTTTGAAACATGTACATAGATAAAGTGTCCTGGAGACTATCAACAAAAACCATCAATCAGTGCATATGTGTGAGTGTCGTATGATTGTAGACTTTGAGGGAAACATACAAATAATAGCTTCAATCACAATTTGTATTATGCTGTCGTAGTATACGCATTAAAAATGTCGGATGACTTTTATTGTAAACTTTGTGTGCAGTGTTCTTTGCCAAGTTCTTGTGGTGAAAACACAACACAGTCGAAAAATATTTGTTTCATTTGCAATTTTATTGTTAAAAAGCAGAGCAATATAAATGTGTAGTTTTATTTAATATTTTTTTTTTCATGAAAAAGCATAGAACAACTGAAAGACATATGTTTGTTGAATTATTTTTTATCCGCGATGTTGTTGAAACGAAAAACACAAGAACATGAGTCAAGCACAAATGCAGACGTACAAAAAAGCAGCCGTCAAAATAAAATCAATTTATTTGATTTTCTATCAACAGAGCCGACAACAAATACCTGTACACGAAAAGAACAACCACACACCCACAACCTTGTAATTGATGGTTTTTGTTGATAGTCTCCAGGACATTTTTCATATTTCATTAAATTAATTTCGCTTCAATTGTTTTTATACTCATTTTAAGAATATGGGCAGGTCTTGTAAATTAATCAATTTATTATTTTAATATTTTTCTTACATTATTATAGAATTTTCTGTTTCTTTGTTTGTTACTTTTAACTTGTTTTAAAATAATGAAATATTTTGCGTTTGTGAGAAATGTGCACTTTTTCGTATTTTGCTCTTTTTCTGTGGATTATGCTCTATTTATGCCTCCAGAATCTGGCAAGCCTACTTACAGATATGTTTATCAAATTTTTGAAAATTACGCTAACTACAATGGCGAAAAGACTAGGGTCACATTTATCCACCTGGCAGTTGGTGTTACTTTTTCGCCCACTTTGAAGCCGGGTTAAATAATGAATGTTATTTAACTGCAGTCATGCTTCTTAAACATTGTTACACCGTTTGTGATAATGTAACAACTACAAAAAGAAAAAAAAAAGCAAAACTACAATGAATTGTAATCATAGAAATTTGTTGAAAAATATTTTATGCCCCATCGGTTAGTTACTTTGGCTTTGCATGCCTTCGAAATGTAAACAAATAATATGAACAAATAGTAAATATACAGAATTTTAATATATGTAATTATTTCTAAAATCTACAAAGAAACACAAAACTATTTTGACATTTCGCTATGAAATCATTTTATTTTATTTGTTGCGTCACTTTCTCATTTAAATACAAAATTTGTTTGGTTTTACACAATACACAAATGATTGCACAAAATTTCATTATGTATTTACGTTGCGTTGTACTTATTGATTTCAAATAGATTTTATTTAGTCTCCGAAATGTATTTCTAAATCACAAACCCAAACATTGCGATACAAATTAAAAAATATATGGTTTTAAGCGTTCAAGATTTGTTAATGAAATTTCAAAGGTTAACTGTTCTTCAAATTGCAAAGGCTATAACTGGATTTGAAAAATCGTATTTATTTTAATTCTGAAAGTACAGAGCTTTAACGCGGGCAAAGAATACCTAGTTCTGTGGATTTTGTTTGCACACTGCAATTGGTGTTTTGCTTTATTTATGTGCAAACAAATCACTTCGTAATACAAAGCCAATGCGATAAAAAGAGATAACTAATCAATATAATTCTGTACATTTCAGCCACACAATGGCATTGCTAAACTGCTTTTCATTCATAACCCCAGAAAGCTGATTGCAAAAGGAATGAATTAAGATATTGTATTAAAGTATGATTTGTTATCAAGTAATTTTTTTTCTTTCTCAGCTCTCAAAAATTTTTTCTTTGTTCTGAAAATTAGCCCACCTCGAAGATTTAAATAATTTGTTTTAATGAAACACAAAAATATATAGGCCAATAGCTAAAAAATTACCATCGAGATAAATACATGACTATTTAACAATTTAAATGAAACGTTCTACTTGTTAAAAACAAAATCATTAATGTATTTGTGGATTTTAATAATATTTTTAAAAATGTGAAACAGTCACCAACTAAATTATTATTTTTATGGGTTTCCTATTTTGTCGTTTTAATAAAGAACATTTAACATTTCAAATTGTCTTTTTTATTTATCACACTTGAGAAAATAAGACATTTTATTTTTAAACATTTCAAAATGTTTCCTTTTATTGTATAAAAGCCCAAAATAAATGAAATTTTTTCGTTTGTTTTAATACAAAATATTAAAGTGTTGATTTAATTTTATTAGTTTTCCTTCAAACTTTGTGTTGAGCAACAATTTGACTACTTTTCGTTTTATAAATATTATTAAATTTAAATTTCCGCATTGAGGGATTGGTTGGGCCACTCATAAATATTATGATTCGTAACATTTCGCTATTAAAGATTTTTTCCCTTTGATTTAGAGAACATAAAATTTAATGTTTTAAAATTATATAAAACCAGAAAACTTTACTGTAGCAGACAATAAACTCATAACTGTATGTATTTTTTTCACCACAACACTGTGGAAAAACAAAGTTATTCTTTCTAACCAAAAAAAAAAAACAATGGGTAATAAACAAACCAAATACTTTGTTAAATAAGATGGTGGCTGGTTTCAACATGTTTGATGTTGTCGTAGGTTATGTTTGTTTGTTGTCTGCTAAAACTTGTTTATGCTGGCTGGCAATATTGCTTTTGCATAAAAAGTCATTATTTTTCTTGAATAATAAAAATTTAGTAATAAAATTTGTTTGAATTAACACAATATAAGAAACCTATGCATGTATGTATGTAATTATGAGTGTTTTTATGGAAATATTAACACAATTACTAAAGAATTTCGGCTGCTTGCCAATTTGCGGTAATGAGCAAAACAACAATTAATATATTTTCATTTTATTATTTTTTACTTGCCAAGGAATAATTTTGAATTGCATGCATTTATATAAATAGATTCCTTTGTTTCTGAATTTTGTTGATTTTGCTTTGCCCGCCGTAAATGAAGTGGGATTTATCTATGATAGGGTTACCAGACGTCTGGATTTCTCAACCTAAAATGAAGTGGGTTGAGCTGCTAGACGGTTTGATATATCAACGTGTAAAAAGTTTAGAAACTTTCAGGATTGTTTAAAGATTTACTTTACTTGAATTTTTTTAATATTAAATGTTTTCAATTATCCCAACTTTTATATATATATGTATATCATACATTTTTATTAAATTGTTTGTCGGGTTCAAGTTCATTTCTAAGTCATTGCTTGCAATACCTGTTAGAAGACGAGAAAAGTTAAATTTTTACCTTAGCTGGGGACAGCCAGCTGTTTCATATTCGCCACAATAGTCATCAGCACCCTAGTCACGAATTCGGCCTGAGCCAACTATGCACTCCCTGCAGTGGCGCTTTAGCCACGGCCACGAGTTCAACTAATTAATACAAAAATAAATATTTATTTGTAGGTTTATTCACTAACCACCACATACAACAAACTTTCTGCTGTTTGTATATCGTATTGTTGACTATGCTAACATAGCTGATTAAGTCTATTATTTTAGGTCGAAAACCTTTATACAAAGTTGTTTTTGCCTGGTCTTTCAGCATGCTTAAATGCCACTGATATTTCGCTGATGCTACTCAGCTTGTCAGTAGTTTCGAAAACCCTTTCAAAAAATGTTCAAACATTTTTATATTCTATTATTTTTATTGAAATAATAGAAATAGAGTCTACTGATGACCTGAGTAACATCAACAAAATACCGGCGGCATATAGACATGATTTTGAAATTGATTTTGCGTGACTTAATTTTGTAATTTTTCAGGAACTATTATCTTAGGCTTTCATTTTCTGGTACCACAAAATCGGGAGTCTCAAGAATTGTTTTGCCTAGTTTGGTTGAGATCGCGATGCAATCATGGGGTTATTATCCAAATCACGTTCAATTTGTGTTCGGCAATGAGTTATTCTGCAAACAATTTTGGAAAATGTTTAAGATAAGCTGCGACACAATCCTGTCAGTAGATTTGACAGGGCTGCTGTAAATGGGTGCATTAGTTATTTCCCTACGTATGAGATCGTCATGGAATTGTGACGTAGCTCAACTATCCACGAAAATCGTTCAACAATCGTAATATTTCCACAGCGTTTTGCTTTGGCTTGAAGACAAAAATATTTGATACTTTGATATAATCAAACTCTAAGCTAGAAGGGTGTCGGTTGACTTAGCAACCAAACCTTCAGAGAAGAGGAAGCCTGCGCGCCTTTCCATAGAATTGCTCTGCGAAACCTATCCAATGTCAGTACTACGTGAGCTAGTAGCTCCAGGATGATTCTTAAGGGGAAAACTCTGCCAACCGCGATCGAAGTGCATATCTCGCAACGTAATGGTATGTGGTGATGTGACTTTGTAGAACCTAAATTGCACATAGGTAGACTACCTAATGTGCTCACAGTGTTTCAAATAAGCTTCTGCGAGGTTACCGGGAGGCAGTTGGAGCCAGTATTGAAGCCCCTGACTTCAGGCTGTTGGTTAGATATACTGTCACCCAGGACGCTCGGAGTGTAGAGGGAGCTAGGGGTCTATTTATCCAGGACAATTACCTAGAGAATTGAAACCTGGCATTGACAAGTATGCCGGCAATAGTAGTGTGGTGTGCTTTACTACACCACGTGGATCTGTCCACCGTTAGATTAGACCGTAACGAAATGCGCTGATGTAAATCAAATTCACATCTGCCCCAAAACCAACTTCGACATGTTTTAATAAAATTGAAACGCTTACATAACTGGCCTGCTCTCATGGAAATGGCTAACGCTTGTGTAAATAATTTGTTCGTCTGATATATTAATTATTTAAACTATTATTAATTTTAAAATAAATAAATTATTAAATTTTATGCCAAAGTTTAAATGAATATTAAAATTGCTTATAAAACCGTTTTTAAGCATGCCAACTTTTATCATTAATTAAGATTAATTAACAAAAGACAATCTTTAATTTGAATACATTTTTATTAAAACCAAAGACGCACAGATTCCAAACTTAATTATCCATACGTATATATATATATATATATATGCATATCGTCATATGATCTCATATTCTTTTTAATATTGAAAAATTAACCGAAAGCTGTGAAATTTTTGGTTAATTTTCAATTTAAAGAGTTTGGCGCTTCTCCTGTAAAATTTGTTTAATGTAACTTTGGGATTTTATGAAATCATGTGACGATATGCATATACAAATGCAGATGGTTGTAATAGCTTGTTAGCAATAAAATAGACACATAAAAGATATTTTCTTGCATTGTTTTTCATATTAATTTAACTTATTTTATAACCAGTGTCTCATACGACACTTGCTGAAATATTGTCAAAGTTTCACTACGCCTCGCAGTGTTGGCTGAAAAGTACACCTTTGAGGGCTAACGAGGGACCCTTGTTGGAACCATCTGTTTTCTTGGCAGTCGGATACCTGATCCTGCTTTGCTGATGCCTGGCCACCGCAGCAAATAGACAATGACCTAAAGGTAATGGCAAAGTGAATCGATTGGAGATACGAGGAGCATCATCAACATACCTTTATCATAGGCCATAGGCGAGTCCGTCCCAGAAAATATGGCATTAGACCGCATACGGGAAACTAGACTAGGGACCGGTTTCGAAACACTGATTCCCTAAATACATTCCTTATCGGCCAACCCTTAGTACCAGATCATTGAAACGAATGGACCAAGAGCGATAGGGAAAGTGGGACTTGGTGTCTATATAGGAAACACTACAGAATCATTGTTTGGGTGACAACGAAGTTTATTAGGGCACTTAAAGTAATGTGACTGTGATGATACCTGGCAACCGCAGCAAATAGACAATGCCCTAAAGATGATGTCTGAGTGGCTCGATTGAAGACACATGCCGCATCGTCTACAGATCTGTTAATTTCGGTTAAAAACTTGGACTTATGGAGCCCACTCTACTCTTTGGAATAACGGGCCGTGGGAATTAGTGTAAGATTTTTACGTGGGATACAGACAGACAGAC
Source organism: Eumeta japonica (assembly GCA_005406025.1). Lineage (NCBI taxonomy): Eukaryota > Metazoa > Arthropoda > Insecta > Lepidoptera > Psychidae > Eumeta > Eumeta japonica. The sequence goes on from BGZK01002835.1 coordinate 28,185, forward strand.
AGATGGGTCAACTTTATGGTTTAGACCAGGCGGAGCACATCAAACCTAGGATGGCTTAGGTGTATGTCTATCGCGTATGGGATTATATTACCCCTCTAATCAAGCTAACCTATTACCCCTAATCAAGCTAACCTAACCTCTAATCAAGCTAACCGTTGTCAGTGCAATAATCTGAAACTAAATCCTAAGATTCTGATAATCAAAGCAACAGTTTAACCAGTTAATGGCTCATTACCAACCCAACCTTATCGTCCACTGCCAGTAATTTTACAGCCAGCTCTAAAATACAAGGAAAGCAAGAGTATCAGTCTTTAAAATGTTATCGTTTCTAGCTTATTTTCTGTTAAGCGTTCTAGACCTAACCATTTTACTATAAGCACTCCACTGAACTTACTTTTTTTATCAGTATAGAACTCAAATCGTATATTTATTAATACGTGGACAGTTCATAACCTAGTCTGTTGCACTTACTATTGTTTTACATATTTACAACGAGCATGTTCTAAACTTGAAAAATTGGTTACTCACACAAACACCTATAAAAATATCGGTCTGCTAGGAAGTAGATTTGGAAGCGAGATACATAATTTTCACTATATTTTATTACTCAGTATTCTTACTCGCAATGTTCCACTTGGTAGATCTCTTTGCTTCAGTAAATAATAACTTTTCTCAAAGCATCTTAAAGACACAAATATCATTATATGCAAAAGAAGCATCTGGGTAAGGAAATTAATTACATTTATTGGTTATTTACCCAGTGGGAAACATGGAAGTAATTACGTAAATAGTGAAAAATATAATATATTAATTTCGAAATAATAATAACTTATCCTTAAGAATCGACAAGGTAATCTACCTGGCTCAAAATTTCTTTATTGATTACCACGTATATTCCCATATTTGCAGAAAAAGTAATGCATTGTTTCTGTCCGTGACATTTACTAATTACAATCCCAGGACATGTACTGTGTAAATAGTAATGAATTCTGTAATCAAAAGTTATGCAACCTAGTATATACATACATATGTGTTCCCTCTTATTACAGAAGTCGACACGAAACACTGATACCAAAAACTGCCCTGTGACTAATATTTCGAGTACTGTAAGCCAAAGAGTAACACACAGTTTACTGTAATTTACTTCTGATTGTATAATGTATATTGTGTACTACTAAAGGCTGAGAGAATGTAAGCTGGCTTTAAATGGAGTAACACAGTACATTCGATTGTGTTAACGACGGATACTTAGCCAAACACTTTGTGAGCTGGTGGTTATCAATGAAAAAGCGGCCAAAGTAAGCTAGAGGCGTATAAGGAGTTCCGAGCACTCCATGCACACGAGGTATGCCACATCTATTTCATTACGTATATCACACGTTCATCGCTAGGTGATTTTTAAAAACTCCGAACAGATTATTTTATAAAGATTTGTTGTATTTAGCGCCTAAGAAAATTAATAAGCCGTTGCAAAACCAATATATTGCTGTCAAAACTCTTAAAAGGGCAAATTTTTTGATGTCAAGTAGATGTGACAATAATGTCGACATCCGCAATAAGGTATTACCTTCTGCATTCCCTGTGGCTACATTTTCCCGCTGGGTACTTTAATTTTGTCGGCACAACTCTTGACAACCCAGATGCCTTAATGATTTATATATATATATATATATATTGGTATGTATGTATATGTAAAATGTACTCACTTCTTGACCAATCTGACCCATATCTGCGTAGCAATCAACCATTGAGAACAATTAATGAAAATCCAGTTTCTTCAGCACCAAAATGACGAACAAACAAATGTTGACAGCAAAAAACGCGAGAAGAAAAGGCACGAGAAGACCAAAAATTAAATCAACAACTAGATACAGCTGTAGTTGATGTTGTTTTGTTGTTGGTATGCTGCTATACAATAAAATCGATGCTGATGATGACAATAAAAATGAGCAGCAACAACAAAACTGATTTAAAAACACGTTTATCTGGCACGAAAACAGTTTAAATCGCGTGCAGTCGAAAACAACAACAAACAGTAGTTATTGTAAGTAGTTTTGTTGTGTTGTTTTTTCTCACTGGTTGCTTTATCAACTTGGCAACAAAAAGTAACAACACTAATTTAAGTTGCAACTCAAACTGGGACAATTATGGAAATTTTCTCTTTTTTAAGAAAAATTTCTTTTTGTTTTTTTTTTGTTTTTTGAAGAGATTTGTTTGCTTTTAGTGAAAAGGTTTGCCTTGTGATTTTACGAGTGGCAACGGTGGGGGTGTTTGTTTATTTTAAAAATTGTTATTTTCACTTTAAGGCAAAATTTATTTGAACTTTTTTTTTTGGTTCACTGGATAGATATAAGAATTCAAGTATATTGGCCTTTGTTTGGCTTTTAGTAGGGTTTGTTTTGGTTTAAACACTTTAAACCGGTCTGAAAGAAGTCTATCCAACTGGTTGGATTTTATTTGTTCGCTGTTTTTTTCCACTGTGTTGGAGTGTCTTATATTGTTGTTATTGGTGGTGGTATATTGTGTTTGTTGCTTGTTAGCTGTCAACGTCACTTTTCGTTAAATAAGAAACACAATCTTGCACACAAATTAAAGCCACTTACATACACATGCACGCACAACCTTGGTGACCGTGAGTCCCGTGTGCACACAGCCAACAACAAATTTAGATTAAATGCTGAAAAACAGCAAGAATAATAAGCTTTTTATTTATTTATGCCTGGGGGAACAAAATGTCAACGTTTGTTATTGTTGTCGATTGAACAGTTGTTGTTCCTATTGCTGTTGACGATGTTCTAGTAGTTGCTGCTCCCTTTCGTCGCTTGGATCAATCAAGCAACAAATTTATGCGCGCAATATAACACTTTGTATTACAGTTATTGTATTGTTGCTGCTGCTTTCTCTGCTGCCGCGTTGTTTGTTTGCTGTTATAACGGTTGATTATCTACTATTTTCAGTGTTGCCAATATTATTAATAGAGATAATGATGATGGCTCGTGATTTAAACGTTTGTACTTGAAATATTCACGTATAATTTTTGTATTAGTAAAATTGTAAAATAATTAGTTTTTCAGCATTCTTAATATATTTACTATTAATGATTAACTTTTGTGCTTTAGACTTGTAATCATTGGTATTTTACAATGAATTGTTAACAGTTTTAGGCAAAATATTTAAATTCCACTTTTTTAAGCACTAAGCAATTTTATTTCAAAATATAATGTTTGATGGCGATTTCTGAAATAAAAGAAAAATTAACAATATTAAGTTGGCTATAAAATAAATGTTTCATTATAATTATGTATATATTGAATAATGTACCGTAGAATTCAAATACATTCATGTATTGGGAACTAGAAATAAGTCATTTTCTCCATAACATGTTGATATATAATATAATGCTTCTTATACCTATACAGAGTTATCACTTCTTTTGTGTTTCCTAAATAGTATAAATTAATTATTACATATTTGCTATTATACTTTTGATTTTCAAATAGTGCTAGCGATATTTCAACCACACTAACCACGCAGTAGGTAGTTAGCAAAAGTGAAAATAAGATGAAGGGTGAAGAATTTCAATAGTAAAATTTTTATTGTATTGACAAACACGTTACGTTGTAAAACGCTATATCGTAGAAAAACTTGACCAATGTATAGTTAAGTCAATTTGTTGCTACCTACTTCCGTTAATAGTACACTATTTAAAGTGTTGGTTTTACTTAAGAAACATTATTAATCGCAAGCCAAATACCATCCTTATATCAACACACGTATGCACGTATTACTGTATAGTATTTTCTTTCAGAATAATATAACCTGTTATAATTGAACTAGACCCATCGGATTGCAGATATTCAGTGCATGAGAATAGTTGGTCAACCAGTGCCATAGCCGTAAAGAGACGGGGGCTTGGGTGGACTAAGCTATATAAAAAAAATTCCCGCTTACTTTGAAGTACATGTTAGAATTTTTTCATATAAAATTAGCTTTGATGTATACTTCAAGAAGGCGTTAATTTTTTCATATGACCCTCATGAGCTAAAAGTACAACCTGCTAATGAATTCGCCTCAATTATTGCATAAAATTGTACTTTTTTTAGACTATTTGATTTGTAAAATACCGGTTACTCCATAGTTACATTTGATAATGTCAGTGATACGTCTACAATTTAAAATCATTGACTTTTTTAAATTCATCTGTTTCAGCATACCTCTTTCATGACTTATAGTTTATAAATATAGCAGCTCTAGTTCTTATTATTTCTTCTTATTTTGTTTTACGTATACGTTTTATTTTTTCACAATGTATTACATAGAGTAGCAGCAAAAAGCAGCTGTTACCTTTTGGTGCTTGTTTTATTAGAACTGTCAATCTTAATACAAAAAACTAGTAAGTTGGACTTTTGAGTGTGATCGGTCACTTTCTTTAATCATCGTTGAATGAGTTTTTTCTTTTATGGTTTTGATAACTTTTTGTTACTTGAGGTTAAAAAGTACTCTTAGAAAAATATTTCAATACCGAAATGAAAATCACATTTCCCATCACTGCTTCATATTATGTTTTGTTGCAGTTTTCTGTGTACAAGAAAACTCAATAAAAGCTTCATTCGGAATAATTAGTTGTGATTAATAGCCAAAATAATCATCAGTTCCCTGTAGGGATGCCGATACCGATATATCGGCGATACTTGTAATTTTCTGATATATTGATATCGGTGATATTTTACTGTCGATACGCCGATACTTCTTATATTTTTTCTTTAGCGTTTTTTTTTAACAAAATATTCAATTATCGTTGCATCTCTAGTTTCAAGCAGTCACGCACTCAGTTTTTACTTTCTGTCTGTATGTATTTAACATTTTTATTTACCTATTTGTATTTTTTATATATAAGAACTTATTTGTTTGCTTATAAAATTGTTTCAACTGTAGTCCGGACAATTCGACAATGCCAACGTAGAGACTGCCACTATATGTGGTCGGATTAACGAGGTAGTGCTGTATTTAATTTAGTCTATTACAAAATTTCATATTTTCAAATTATGTGATATTTATTACTGTTTTTTGTATTATTGTTCATTTGTTATCAATATTTTAAAATCAAACAATAGTCTGCAGTTGTTGTTGCTACTTTAAGCAGTTGTTGTTATTGTTGTTAATGTATTAGAGATTAAACAATCATATTCCGTCAGCCGCTTCAATTGGCTGGCATGTCAGTCAACCAGCCAGCCAGTTAGTCGCTAATTTATTCAACACTTAGCAACTATCATTACTTGTATGTAGTACATTCATGTATGTATGCATGTACATATTTAAATGCTTTTAAGTACCTACTTGTATTTTGTTTTATTGATTTCGTCGTATCTGCTTACGAGAGTGTATGTGTTTTATTTTGGTGAGTAAATACATGACTGGTTGACATGGTTGCCAGAAGTGACAATTGATTGTAATTTTAGTGAATTTGAATGGTATAATAAACTAATTTTGTACTTCTGGCTTAAACGTAAGCTTTATTCCTAAAGCTCGGTGTTGCCTTTACCATTCCACCTGGAATGCTGTAAAATGCATACATACAAATTGGGGCGAAATATTCATGGAAAATGCTGCTAGAGCAGTACTGTGTTTTCGCGTAGAAAATCATATGAAATGTATCTGCCAATATTAAACGAAAACTGTGAAATACAGCAAGTTGGCTTTATTCCAAGCGGAATTTTTGTTTGCATTTGTAAAATAATGTCTTAGAGCAAAAAAATCGCCAAATTATCTAAAATCACGGAATAGGCAGCACTGGCTACATGCCCAATTTTCCGAATCAAGTACTGAATATATTGTGCAGTGTTATCCGCAGTTTTGTGCAGAGCACTTACCTTACCAATCAATTTCGCAGTACAATAAAACACCAAACAACAAAACAATCTAATGTAATCTATTTTGTTGGTTAAGTGGCTCTCTGCGCTGTCATAATCTTGACTCTCATTGTTTGCCTTCGTGTATTGGTATAAGTAAATAACAATCATTTATCACAAAGTTAATTTAAAACTTTATTTTTGACGATGTAGAGTTGTAATTTCGACGATTTCGTTTGTTTTAAGCTGGCAACTCTCGGTATAATTATTTTATATTCAGACAATTTGATATTAATTTAACGTGTATGTATGATTTTACATAATACATACATACATAAAACGATTTATTGTTAAAACAAATAATAAACTAATTTAATAACGCACATTTATTAAGATTTGTGCTTATTTGTATATTTATTGAAAAGAAATTAACCCAAAGACATTTGAACTAAATTAATAATTGATAACAATAAACATGTCAAATGTTAAGTCAGAGCCCTGTACCATTTTACATACATATGCATGTATGTGTTTTATATAACACTTTTGGCTATTGTTATAAAGAGTACTCAATTTCGTATAATTTTTTTTTTTTTGGTACTGAATGAAAACCTTTACACTCCAGTAGTTGGTATGGAATTGACATAAAATTATCACTTTACAACTAATTAAGTTATAATCCATTTGTTCAATGAATTTACATAACTTTTGTTTTAACAAAATCAACAGCACAACTCGTCCTCAATATACTTATGTATGTACTTGTATTAAGATATAATTTAGTCACAATGGTCCAACTTACAGTAACATTGTGCTAGATGGATGCATGCTTGAAACCGAGCAGTATTGAGTAGGTACTCGGCTGAAAAATTATCGCGTAGTAGGTATTAAGTAGTTTAAAAGCTACTTTGCAAACCCACTTCGAAATGTTTTAATGCAGTTTTTTTAATTTAGGAGAGAAGGTTTTCTTCTCGTTCTCGTAATTTTTCGCTATCATAAATATTTATAAAATAGTGTCACTGATTGTGTGAATTTTTTCTGAGGCCCACTGATTTTCTGAATTTGTACAAGCGGGTTTTACTAGCGGTTGGTGGTACTGTCCAACCTATGCTCTCCAGTTCTCGTGGTATAACCTAAATAATGAGTGGGACTTTATCATTGATATATCCTGAACTGTAATTTTCGAGTGAACGAAGACTCTCAGTTCAAACGAGTTTAAATCTTCAAATCGTTAAATCTCAATGAGATATAGAGCTGAGAAACCCTACTGACAGCTATCAATAAGTTGTGATATGACCCTTATTGCGTTAAACAATCGCAATCAGAGAGTTGGCATTATTAGATACTTGGTTCACGCAAGAACACAATACGAATGAGCAAGAATGATCGCGATGATATCATGTTTCTTCATGCATTATTTGCTAGACGTAATTAAGAGAATCTAATTCAAACGCAGATCTAAAAGACCAAAAAAGAAAATAATAATAATAAAATATTTTAAGTCTCAACATTTCTGAATATTTGTTGAATTTAGACTTGTGACTTTTTAGTGCTTACTGTGCTATTTGTACATATGCATGTGATTAAGTATACAAACTTAAATACTTTATTATTAAAATATATAAATAAACATATAACAAATAAACAATGACAAGTGTTTTATTTAAAATAAAATTTATTGTATTTATTTTTTAGTTTTAAACAATAACATTTTGTTTCATCGAGAACATCTGTTTGCAAAACTGGCATTCCTTGTTCTAAGTGACCCAAAACATAATAATTATATTTATTTTCAAAACTTTTCACCAACAAATAGGTATTACATTAATATTTTATATATTGATATAAGAACAAAGCGAAAATTTATAAATCTTTCTTAATTTTCAAATAATAAAATCGATTATTTAAGAAGAAAACTTATTTAATGATTAATTATAAAAAAAATACTAGTTTCAAGACTATCTAAAATTAAATTTGATTTCAAAGATTGGGAACTTTGACTTTTGTAATACTAAACACTTGTTCCAATAATGAGAACTGCACTTTTAAACCTACAGACAGGCGAATATTTGATCAGCGAACATTTTTGTTCGTTAGTATATCTGCGTTGATAAGGGTGCTATTGAACCTTCCCAAAGCACATTTAAAGATGGCGGTGGCGGTCATTAACAGACAAATTTTTGGCAACCACGCAAGATGATTGGGGTTATCTTACAACGACTTTCTCGCCACAGCAGAGGAGACTGTTTTGCATCTTCTTGGTACTTGTCGGGCTCTGGAGGAAGAACCTTCAATGACTTATATATCTGAGCCATCTGCGTTGAGTTTAGGTGCATTTATCACCTTTGTAAGAAGCTGTAGGTGGCTGGAACTAGATTAATTTGTGCACAGTAGTATTGTTGCCGTTTTGGCCCACCCCATACCTCTTCGCTTTCATATATTCTCTTTCATTTTCTGGCCCTTCCCTTTCGGTCAACTTAAATTACTATCGTCAGCTGTACGTCTCTTCTTCTATGCAAAAACAGCAGCCTCCCTACCTAATCTATAATCTTCTGTATTTAACATTTAACATCTTTGAAATAGTCGTTCATCGGTATCAAGGCTGAAGGAATAAGTGACTAACGTTCACGGTACTAAATAACACCCATTGGCATCACCAAGGATGCACCATCAAATAAGGATTAATGCCATGCCCAAATTATTGCTTGTCGGTCTTCTTAAAGAGGGCAAGAAAAATTAAATTCTTTATTTCAAATCGGTTTGATTGTTAGAGGAGAGGAAACAATTCTTAAGTCAATTAAATTTCGCTTCTATCTTTTCACAATTTGATGTTTTTATCGTAATGAATGTATGTATGTATATTCTTTAGATTTTGTAATATACATAAGGCATTTAAACAAATAGTTGTGTAATGTTACAACAAAACAATGATGTATCAGTTGAGCAATCAAAAGTCAAAAACTTTAAGCTTGTTATGTTTGATTTCAAAAATCAAATATGTATGTATGTATGTACATCAGCCTTGAAAAAGTCAAACAAGCAATTGATGAGTCGACGTTTAAAATACATGTACTTTAAAATGTGTTTTATTTTATTAAGAAGTTCGATATTTAACATGTATGTTAATAAATAGTACTAAAAATAAACATGTTTTTGCCTACATTGAGCAATTTTTTATCGTTAGACAGCAAGCAAAAATAATATTTACCAATAATTTTAATTTTGTATCAATTATGTTGTGCGTAATATTTATGGAGTTGTTTTCTTTTAATTCAGAAGAATTACTTAACCACATACATATGTACGTATGTATGTATGTGCAGATAGACATACATATGTTTTTAAGCACGCAATTGTTCTTAAAAGCATCACATACGTTCATATTTTTCAATGTACAGCCTATACATAAATACAAATGTACATATGTAAGTATTTCTGGTGTCCATAAAAAACCATTTAATATTTTTAATAACTTTTTGTTTGATATTTTAAAGATATTTAGCTTTATGTCCAGCGGCTTTCATATTTTTAAAATTTTAATAATTCAATACAATTATTGAATTTTGCCTTAACGATATCTTTATACTTTAATTTAGTCAACTTAATAACAACCACTTGGAGTCACGTTCGCATTACACGCCCTATTTAAATTGAGTTTGCTTGGCGCTCGTGCTGTTGTATTGTTTGAATTTTTTCTTTTAAACAGAAATTAAATTAGTATAAATTTTTTTATGAAACAAATCACGAGCCTATTTAACAAAGAAAAATATGCCCATATTTTTACGCGGCTTTTATTTAACTCATATACATACAAGTATTAAAATTGAGTATAGTAGTTGTGTAAAAATTTAAAATTGAATTAATTAATTTTTCTTTTCGAAATTATGCATTTTGTAGATTCTTGGTAGGGTTCTAACGGCTTTCCACAAAGTGCGCTAGTGCATAATTACAACAAAACAGCCTGTTTTTCTGCTTGGCGACAGCAGAAACGACAATAGTACTATAGAATTAAACACATCGACGCAGCAAGCTACCGTCTACTGTCTGTCACAAATAAAATACACCCAATCTTATGACAACTGTCATTTTAATGAGGGCGTATATACGGCAACTCGGCCACCGTTGTAGTTACCGTCAACTTAAGTCAAACTGATGTTCTAGACCATTGATGTCCAAAACTGAAATTTCCATACGCAAAAGTGGATGATACACAATGAAAAACAATTTTATGCTCTTCAATTTAAAGCTAAAATTCATTGAAATTATTAAAGATAAAGCAATATGGCTTTAAAAAGTATTTTGTGATTCAAAATGCGTTTAATAGTGCGCAATAACTCTTATGTTATAAAATATGTATTTCAAAACAAGAGGACAAACGTTTTAAAAATCATTCATACCGTACCATTAACTAACTAGCTAAAGTATTCTATTTCCTTAAATTGCACTATTTTTCTCTTACTGTGCGAGATGAAATTGTCAAAATCGTCAATGAATAAAACAGTTGTTGTTTCATTTTATCTTTAAAAATATTTGATTGAGTTAAAATATTACAAAATTATCAGTTCATGGTATATTTTACAGAATGGAATTATAAAGATAACGAAAAAAATATACATATGCAACTTAGAGGTGGCAGTCGTGCATTTTATTAAAATCAAGAATGTGTCAAAGAAAATGTATTAGTTTCTGATGAAAGAAAATACATTATTTGTTCATACACATATTGTATGTATTGAAGATAAAGATACATATCGTTTTTCTGTAAATATTTTGGCATTATAATTTATAATGACTGGGTATAAATAAAACTTTATACATTTCCTTACTTATGTTCTCAAGCTCTTCCATATTTGTAGATAACGAATAAACACGGGCACTTGTAGCAGTTTATGAAATATGTATACGAATACAATGTAAACTATAAAAACTAATTTTATCACCTCACATATATTACTTTCATTCCTACCGAAATTACTTTAAAACTTAAAATGAAAAATTACCAAATTTTAGGCTTAATGCAAAGTTGCGTAGAAAGGAATGAAATTGCGATTTGTTAAAATCGTCAAACACAAAGCCTTAATCGTCAAATCGTCAATTGCAATTTTCAGCTCCCAAAATCGTCAAATATAGCATCTATGACAATAAAGCAATAACGTCAGCAGAATAACGGGACAATATTGCTTATTGCTTTGTTTTTTGTCAAGGTGGAAGAATGAATACGTGGATATGTTAGCCAGCGTTGTCAATCAGTTGCTTTTAAATTTTTATGCGAAAAATTCCTTAGTTGGCGCGTGGTGTTTTTCATTAAATTTGTTATTGTTCTAAACTTTTGATGGCATCAAAGTTAGTTCGCCACAACTTTTCCAGTGTAAAAAACTATTTGTATACAAGAATACCTTCTGGTACCATTTTATTCAACTCCAGCAAAATGTTTACAATCAGTGATGAATATACATATAAGCTTTAATAACTGGTATAAATAATTATAATTATTAGTAATTGTTGATTTTATGTTTCATAAAGTTAAAATGTTTATTATCATAAAATAAAATTCATTAAATTTTTCTTTTAAAAAATTTTGTATAAAATTTATAAAACTTCTTTTATTTTTGTTAGTTTTATTATTATTATTTTTTAATCTGAAGTGCAAGACTTTTGTTATATTTTTAATTTTAAATTGATTCAATAAATATTAAAACTTTAAAATTGGTACTTTTTCTTTAAATGTCGCGTTTTTCTACATTTTGTTGCGTTTTGAAATTTCAAAGTTGACAACGCTGATGTTAACTCATTAAAAAAATCGAAAGGATCAAAGCAAGATATAAAGTAAAATGTTAATTAATTTTATTTAACAACAAACTGAATAAATCAATAAGAAATTTATTAAAATTACCACCAAATTTAGGTATATTTCTTATGGCATCCTTTTTGTAAACGTCAAACTCATATGACAATCAGTTCTCGTTTTATGTGTGCAATAATTGTTAACGTAAAATTTTTGACAATAATGGCAATGAATAATAACAGCTTAAGTCGAAATTTCGTGTTTTGAGATATTAAGTGTTTTGTCTAAAATAAATTGTGCTTGAGTTTTATATAAAATTTTTAACCATAGTAAAAGATCTACATTTATTTAGATTAAAACTATTAATTTTATTTAAAAAAATATCTTTTATTAGTCAATATTCGTTGTTTTTTAGTAAAGCTATTAAGAAAAAATTAAAGAACACTTAAAACTAAAGTGAACTTAAGCTACTACATATATTGAAATGCAAAATATTTTT
>BGZK01002836.1:0-40283 GCA_005406025.1 Eumeta japonica
TGATGTCTAATGAGGTATCATTGAATATGTCTTAGAAAATAATTTTTAGGTCTTTTAATCATTTTACATTTTAAATCACCATTTACAAACCATTCTATAACGATTTCAAATTATTTAGCAACCATTTTTCATTTTGCCCGAATTTTCAAAACTTCTAAAAGCTGTAATAATGTTCTTATTAAATCGTACAGTAGAATTCATTAATGTGAAAAATAATTATTATACTATAATTTGTTAAATTGAACATCAAACTCAGAATTTTATTCTTTGAAGAAAATTTGGACGACCGTTAACTAAAGCGTTACTTACTAAAGTAAGAGCAAAATAACCTAATTAATAATAATAAATAAATAACGAAATAGGAACTAATATTTACACCATTTTCCTCCCTAAAATATAGTTATTTCCCTATACCATAGCTAATCGACAATGTGAAGACAAACGCGGAGAGGGCAGTTACTTGCCGTCTGTCATTGAAGTGAGTGCTCTCGCGGACGAGCGAAAAACGGAAAAACGCGAGCCAGTGCGGATTAACCCAATTTACTTACGAAACCACAAAGTGAAACATAAAACCATAATACCATTATAAAGAGCATCACGGCCAAGCGGCTCGACCTTAGGACGAGCGTTAACTGGAAAGGCGAGTGCCGGGCGCGTTCTTTTTGTTGCCGTGACAGGATTTAGGTTACTGCAGAGTTAAAAAGTTAATTTTATTCATATATGCGGATTTCGTAATATCTAATTGTAAAATCTTGATTTTTTGTTTCGGAAAGCAATGTATTTGAAATATATATATTTTGTTAGTCTTTAATATTGATTCATCGATATTATGTAAAAGAGCAGGATGTAGTTGTAACAATGACTGTGGCTCGAATTGAATCTGGAAGTTCTTTTGAAATGCAAAGCCATATGGATTACAGACAGGCTGACAGAAAGAAACTCAAATTTTTTTAAATTAACTCATTAGAAAAAACAGGGCTATTTTGGTCATAATAAAAATGTACATTTTTTCCAAACAAATATTAATGTGAATGATAACATAACGGAGAGTAACTTTAGCATTTTGCAGAACGGATTTATGTATTACCGCATCAATGAAACCTTAATGTAAATCAGATTAGAATTATTAAAAAATATAATAAAAAATAATGTTTTTTAAACCCGATGCACCAAAATATTCAAGGTATAGAAAACAAGAAGCTGGAAATTGAAATGTTTATAGACGGTGCTAAAATTTGAAATTTAAGGAAAGAACAGATATTGTGGACCTCTCTATTTAACGGGTTGTTGAGATCGCATCTTTAGAACTCGATTAGCTTGTTGTGATGAGTGTTCCCCATTCGATCTGTTTGAATCGATTATGGATTAAGCCATATGTAAAATCAATACATTACATAGAAATAAATATATTATAATATGTGGCAACTTTAATGTAAAATTAGATGTTACAATTTACAGTAACAGGGCTCTGGAATTATTCGGATGTTATAATTTATTAAATCTCTTTTTAGAACATACGATAATCACTTTTACATGTATTGGACATGCGTTCATAATATTTACGCAAATAACATTACAACAAAAAAATATTAATAATTTAAAATCAGATCATAATGGTCAATTAGCGTTTTTCAAAATATGTACTAAAATATATCAAAAAGAGAAAAAAGATTTATACCAATGAATGAAAAACGTTCAATTACCTTCAGGAAAAATATCATGCAGACAAGTCCAGATCTACAGTGCTATGACGATTCCAATGAGATGTAGTTCTAATGAGTTAGTTGTCAGTGATTGTTGATGCAGTGCTGAATACATATTATATGTGAACAAAAACGTATTCAAATAAATGACTAAATATCGCTTAGTGATTGTCCAACAGTAAAAAATAAAGAATAAGACGAAAGAGATTATTTGAGCTTTATTACGAAAGAGTGAACTTTTTCGGAATATGTTAGAAATTATTCAAAAATATTTAAACGTGTTTGTATCGTATCTAAAGCCAAGCGAGTGGACAATAAAATAAAATAAAAAATAGTAAAAACGTGATGAAAGCGACGCGGGGAGTTATAAAAAACTGATTTTGAACTAAAGTTGCATGACAAGACCTTAAATAAAGAAATAGAGGTTGCTCAAGCATTTGAAAATTTCTTTACTGTCATTCCAGTCTCGGCAACCAAGATTTTAAAATCATCTCCCACTCTTGCTTAATGTTTACTGAGAGAAAATGTTCAGAGCTATAGCTCTAAATATATGAATATTGAAAACCGAAAACAATACTACAGTATTGGTTTATACTTTCAATATGTGAATTCAAAAAAAGTTATAAAAATATTTGAGTCGTTGGTAATGAAGAAGACTGCTGACCCTCATGGTTTTTCTGTTACAGTTATAAACTCATTATAAAATCATTAACTGTATTGTGCCATACTTAGTGTTTATTTTTAATAAATGTTTAAACAATTGCGTGTTTTCCGATCTGATGAAAGGAAACAAAGTAATTCCATTATTTAAAGCCGGTAGCACATCAAACCCCATAAACTTGAAGCCTATAATCTATACTGCAGGCATTAAGTAAATTTTTTGGAAAACTAATCTTAAATCAATTACTAGGTAGTTCATTTTCATACTAATAACTTGATGTGCAAAAAATAATTCGAATTTACCCGGGATCGCTTAACAATTGACGCTGGTGTTAAGTATATTTAACAAATTTTTGGAACCTGGAGGAATTCACGGGATGCAATTGGAGTATTTTGTGATCTCTTCAAGGCTTTCGTTTCCATAAACCACGAAACCTTAATCGAGAAACTGTGTCATTATGGAGTGACGGGCCGGGCACTTGACCTTCTGAAGTGGTATTTAAGTAACAGATTACAGAGGGTTGATGTCAATGACAAGAAATCTGGGTCATATGGTGGTACCATAGAGATCAATACTTGTTCCAATTATATTTTTAATCTATATCGACGATTTATCTAGCCTTGCTGGAAATGTTTATGATACAGTAGTGTTTGCAGATGACACATAATTATTATTTAAAGTCAAAAGGCAACAAAGCGCTTATGACGATGTGAACATTTCCATCTTGAAAGTAGAGAAATGGTTTATTGTAAATAACCTACTTCTTGATGAAAAGAAAACGAAGTGTATAAAATTTCCTCTTCCAAATGTGAGCCATAGATCCAGAACTATTTTAGTACGCGACCAAGAATTAGATTTTGTTGATACTGTTATATGCCAGGGCATTACTCTAGATAAAACACTTCAGTGAGATCCTCACATTGATAAGTTGGCAAAAATACTTAGCTCTGCTGCGTATGCAGTTAAATAAAAAGAAATTTGTCAAATTTAAAAACTGACAGTCTAGTTATTTTGGTTGTTTCCATAAGCTGACGTCTTATAGAATTTTACCGTGAGGACATGCCGCAGATGTACACATAATTTTCATGCTGCAGAAGCTAGAACCTCGAGCATTTTTAAGGCATAAATTAAAAAAAAAACGAGATCCTAACTTTGGCATCTCGGTTTATATAAAATTGAAAACATGTAAAAAATAACATAGATGTGTTCAGGAAAAATAGTGGTGACATATTTCAATACGAGAAATAAAAATAAACTATGTTTACCTGTCAGTCAATTATATAAAGCCACAAACTCATTTATGAGGATCTGCTTGCGATTGTCAATAACGTCTCAATAGATATTCAAAATTTACTAAATTTAAACTCCTATTAAACAATTACTTGGTAGAAAAAGATACCTATTATAAAATTTCCGATTATTTTGAGGGCAAAAGTCCATGGACATGAGTAGCTCGAGCTCTTATCGAGTTATATTTAATACAATAGTTTTGTTATTTATTGTTATTGTATATAATTCAATTATCAAAGAGCTACCCTCAAGTTTTTTTGTTCGTTCTTCTTGAGGGAAAACTGCCTTCCAAACGTGTGGTGATTTCACTTTATAATAGTATATTTATATTATAATGACGCATTTCAAAAGTAATGTTTAACTTATGAAATAAAGAGATTTTTGAATTTGATTCGATAAAGGAAATTTATCATGACTATTACAACTAGACACATCGTTGACATGGCTAATGACGAAAAAGCAATTTTAGAATTCTGTTAAAACGGAACTAAAAGATAATAAAATAGAAAAGCGATCAAAAAAAAAATTAATAAAAACTCGACTGCATAAAAGCGAACTGAAACGATGGAAATACAATAATCTAAAAAACCATCCATTTGTCATCAAATATGATAAATATTTGCAGTTGGAAGCATACATGCAACATGAGTCGTTGCAAGTAAGGAAACATGAATTTAATGCCTTCAACTGCAAATATTTATCATATTCGATTGGATTATTTTTGAAGTGAAAACTGCTTTAAGCGCGCTTAGAACTTTATTTTGTGTATATTGAGCCGTCACGATCGGCTATGTGACGCTCGTTCGTGTGTATAGTCGGTTCGAGTCGACTAAGGGACCGAGAGTAATGTAGTCAACGCATTACTGATATACTCGCGCAAGCGTTACATGAGAGAGCATGACGCAACAGTGGCATTCAGTATCGACATAATCACGATATGCGCCGTACCTATACGTTTTATTTAATACGTTATTTAATATTATACGCGTATATACATACGTAAATATGACAAAATTCGTTGTATGTGTGTGTATGAGACATTACCTATCCTCATTAAAAATAATATGGTTAACATCACAAAATAGACACTTGCTGTGTCTCACTAATAGCGAAAATATTTCACGCCCAGGTAAGTTCATATCATTTCTTATATGATATGAATGACCTAAAACTAATCAGTATACGTGACTCGTCTTTTAAATAAGAAACCAAATGGGTGTAATCGACGTAAGACGAAATTGAACCTTGAAGTTTGATCACCTCACATTCTAGTGTTTGGCATCCATCAATGTTTTCTCTTACTCATTTGTTTTTTCATGCAATATTCCGAAAATTTACTTATCTATACCAATGCAAGATCTGCTGTGCTCAAATGAAACCTTCATACTTTGTCAATGATTTGGGAGGAAATTTCATTGCTGATTTCTCCTTGAAGTCCATCAAAGCTTTTAATGTTTTTTTTTCAGAGTATTTTTTACACAATTATATTTATTTATTGTAAATGGTATTAGTTTATGAATACAGAACAAAAAAAAAATTGTTGTATTTCGTATTACACATAATCTCGTCTTGAAGGTTTTCACTTCTATCGTGTGGTCTCAAACATACACCGATTTTTTAAATTATCTCATTTTTATCTTTTCACTTCACTTTTGAGCATTTGGGATTTCTTAATTTCTTTTTATTAATTACATACATGAATGATTCTGCGTTGACGGTTGTTCTGTTTTCATTCTTCAAAGACTTCTGGCAAACAAATGGTCATGTACCACTCCCCGAATTAACCATTTTATGATTCTCTAGTGGTACTGTAACCACATATCCATACCAAATAAAACAGATAACTATTAAGTAGAATACCTACATGACTATGTTATACACAGCCAATGATTGTCCTCCGTTATATTTTTTATCATTTTACGACACCACTCTATACGCAATAGTTTATGGTCATCTGTTAAATAATGCAGTATCCATATCTATTAGTCTAGTGATGATCAAGGCCAGTGAAGTTGCTGGGTTGTCACCTTCGTCCAATTAGAAAGAATATCGGAGTGTATAAACAATTACGAGGGGGTGAACCCGTGGCTCCCCTAGCTTCTCATCAAAATTGAAATGATTTTGGCTAACCGAGGTGCGATACTAGTTTTGACCTAGTGTAAAAGGAACTCTAACAAAGTGCGATAGGAATGAGAGGATTTTCACACTGTGTAATTTTGATACGAGAGGTATGCCAAAAAAAACTACATTGTAAAATTTATAATATTTATTATTTTTTTTTTTTAATTACATTTTGCACAGTCCTTACGATAAATTATCGTTTACGTCCTTTAACATTTAGTATGTAACAATTAAACACATCGCCAATACGTTTCCCGAAAATACTCAAATATATTTCAATTTGTGAAATTTCAGTAAATGACTACAATACGACTATCACACAAGTTAGTTAGAACTGAACTGGCCACTTTTCCAACTTCGCACTGGAAAGTGATAGAGATGTGAAAACTTTTATCGATATTTGATTCTTTTATCGACCTTGTACATCATTACATATGCAAAGATTAAGTACAAATATTGATTCCACATTTATTATATTAGGTAATTATTGTTTAATATTGTACAATGTGTAAGTATTGTAACGGCGCTAATATGTAGACTATTTTCTAGATTTTTCACATTGTGTAAGTTAAATTATTATTATTAACAAATCAAACCCATTTTTGTACAACCCATTCCTGACAATCAATTAGAGAAGTCAATAATTACATAATGAAAAGTAACTTTACTAAGCGCAGATCAAATTCAGGAAGCTTCGGGTTAGTTTAATATTTATTTAAGTAATAAATTATACGATATTAGGAAAATTGTTATTTATGTGTAATAATAGTATTAATATGTAATTATGTATTAATACTATTATTATTATAGTATTATATATTTATGAGTATAGTACAATTACACTATATTCATAAATCTATTGAATAGTCAAGTGTATGATGAGCTACAAAGACATAATTAAAGTCTTTTAATGTTCATTCCATTTACGGTTAATGACACCTGCTTATCTTACTGGTGGTATATCGACGAGATGCAAGAAGACGTTAACGGAAGGTTGAAAATGGAAGAGGAAAGCAAACAAGGACTTAACTTAAGAAGGATAAATTTGTTAGCAATGTAATGGTGTCCTTACTTCGTTTCACGTCAAAAATGAGTGTCCTTAATGAAGAATAAATTAATTTGTAAACATGTGCCGCTGAGAAGTAACTCCGCACATAATTCAGGTCAATGATACGAAATTGACTGTATTATGTGCCGTTTACTTTCCTGGTGGTGTTTCGACGAGATACACGAAGACGTCAACGGAAGGTTGAAAATAAAGAGGCAAGCAAACAAGAACTTAAGAAGGATAAATTTGCTAGCAATGTAATGGCGTCCTTACTTCGTTTCACGTCAAAAATGAGTGTCCTTAAAGAAGAATAAATTAATTTGTAAACATGTGCCGCTGGGAAGTAAGATGGAACATAATTCAAGTCAATGATACGAAAATGACTGTATTATGTGCCGTTTACTTTCCTGGTGGTGTTTCGACGAGATACACGAAGACGTCAACGGAAGGTTGAAAATAAAGAGGCAAGCAAACAAGAACTTAAGAAGGATAAATTTGCTAGCAATGTAATGGCGTCCTTACTTCGTTTCACGTCAAAAATGAGTGTCCTTAAAGAGGAATTACTTATTTTGGAAACATATGCCGCTGGGAAGTATGACGGAACATAATTCAGGTTAATGACACGAAAATGACTATTTTATACGAAACTATGTCTAATGAGGTATCATTGAATATGTCTTAGAAAATAATTTTTAGGTCTTTTAATCATTTTACATTTTAAATCACCATTTACAAACCATTCTATAACGATTTCAAATTATTTAGCAACCATTTTTCATTTTTGCCCGAATTTTCAAAACTTCTAAAAAAGCTGTAATAATGTTCTTATTAAATCGTACAGTAGAATTCATTAATGTGAAAAATAATTATTATACTATAATTTGTTAAATTGAACATCAAACTCAGAATTTTATTCTTTTGAAAGAAAATTTGGACGACCGTTAACTAAAGCGTTACTTACTAAAGTAAGAGCAAAATAACCTAATTAATAATAAATAAATAACGAAATAGGAACAACTACTAATATTTACACCATTTTCCTCCCTTAAAAATATAGTTATTTCCCTATACCATAGCTAATCGACAATGTGAAGACAAACGCGGAGAGGGCAGTTACTTGCCGTCTGTCATTGGAAGTGAGTGCTCTCGCGGACGAGCGAAAAAACGGAAAACGCGAGCCAGTGCGGGATTAACCCAATTTACTTACGAAAACCAATTTACAAAAGTGAAACATAAAAACCATAATACCATTATAGTGCCATTAGACGATCACGCGCCAAGCGGCTCGACCTTAGGACGAGCGTTAACTGAAAGGCGAGTGCCCGGGCGCGTTCTTTTTTTTGTTGCCGTGACAGGATTTAAGGGTTACTGCAGAGTTAAAAAAAGTTAATTTTATTCATATATGCGGATTTCGTAATATCTAATTGTAAAATCTTGATTTTTTTTTGTTTCGGAAAGCAATGTATTTGAAATATATATATTTTTGTTAGTCTTTAATATTGATTCATCGATATTATGTAATAGAGCAGGATGTAGTTGTAACAATGACTGTGGCTCGAATTGAATCTGGAAGTTCTTTTGAAATGCAAAGCTATATGGATTACAGACAGGCTGACAGAAAGAAACAAAGTTTTTAAATTAACTCATTAGAAAAAACAGGGCTATTTTTGTCATAATAAAAATATACATTTTTTCCAAACAAGTATTAATGTGAATGATAACATAACGGAGAGTAACTTTAGCATTTTGAAGATCTGATTTTCATGCAATATTCCGAAAATTTACTTATCTATACCAATGCAGGATCTGCTGTGCTCAAATGAAACCTTCATACTTTGTCTATGATTTGGGAGGAAATTTCATTGCTGATTTCTTCTTGAAGTCCATCAAAGCTTTTAGTGTTTTTTTCAGAGTAATTTTTACACAATTACATCTATGTATATTGTAAATGGTATTAGTTTATGAATACAGAACAAAAAAAATTGTTGTATTTCGTATTATACATAATCTCGTCTTGAAGGTTTTCACTTCTATCGTGTGGTCTCAAGCATACGCCGATTTTTTAAATTATCTCATTTTATCTTTTCACTTCGCTTTTGAGCATTTGGGATTTCTCAATTTCTTAATTACTTTTTATTCATTACATACAACAATGATTCTGCGTTGTCGGTTGTTCTGTTTTCATTCTTCAAAGACTTCTGGCAAACAAATGGTCATGTACCACTCCGAATTAACCGTTTTATGATTCTCTAGTGGTACTGTAACCACATATCCATACCAAATAAAACAGATAACTATTAAGTAGAATACCTACATGACTATGTTATACACAGCCAATGATTGTCCTCCGTTATATTTTTTTATCATTTTACGACACCACTCTATACGCAATAGTTTATGGTCATCTGTTAAATAATGCGGTATCCATATCTATTAGTCTAGTGATGATTAAGGCCAGTGAAGTTTCTGGGTTGTCACCTTCGTTCAATTAGAAAGAATATCGGAGTGTTTAAACAATTACGAGGGGGTGAACCCGTGGCTCCCCTAGCTTCTCGTCAAAATTGAAATGATTTTGGCTAACCGAGGTGCGATACTAGTTTTGACCTAGTGTAAAAGGAACTCTAACAAAGTGCGATAGGAATGAGAGGATTTTCACACTGTGTAATTTTAATACGAGAGGTATGCCAAAAAAACTACATTGTAAAATTTATAATATTTATTATTTTTTTTTAAAGTAACATCATTATTTATCCACTTCTGCATGCATTTAAACCACTTGAAAAATACCTCTGACCACTCTTTTTCAGCTACCTCAGAAATTTCAACATTGTAGACAGCCAGTTCATCTTCCTTGCTCTCAAATTTTTGCCTTATAAAAATCGCATGGTACTAAGTCAGGGGAATATGGTGGGTGAAGTATGTAAACACATTTGTTGAAATATAAAAATCAAGTGTCCTGGCGGACATTTGCCCTGCGGCGTGGTCGTGGTGCTTAAGAAGATGCCGGATTCGTGTCTTCGAGCGCTTGTCACACGAAGCTGATAATACTGCTAGAGCACAAACTATCGCATACTCAGAATTAAGTGTTTAACTGTTTTAATCTTATAGCACCAAAGTAACAATATAACTCGTCTTACCAAAAAAAAAATGGCGACCTTATTTCTATGTACATCATGCACGGCGATATTTTGTGCTTCATTTTCAAAGCAATATAAGGTTGATTGTCGTTTTGTTTCGGGGTTGTAGATGAATAACCATGTTTTGTCACTGGTAATTATATCGTACACGTTTTTTTCTCGCCGTCGTCCCTCCGCCTCTTTCTCTATCAAAAATCGGTAACGATCTATCCGACGGTTTTCTGCTTATCGGTCGTTTATGTAGCACCCTCTTCAGCAATGTGTGAGATTAGGAGGTGATCGTAAATAATTATTTGCATCGTTGCTGATCAATAGCCAGTTTTACCTAAGCTCCAATAACTCCACATCGGTTCTTTCGAATCAATTTTCAACTGCTTAAACTTTTTCTTGGGTGACTGCGGTTAGCGACGCTCTGTCTTCGCTTCATCTTCATAGCTTTTCCGTCCTCTTTTGAACTCAGCAAATTAAAAATTGTTCGTGAACAAGTAAATTTACCAAAAGTAATAATCGAAAATTCAAAACATTCTTGGGATTCAAATATTTTTTGTAATCATGCTAAACTCACGTCGGGTGAGTGCCATTGTTCTAAGCAAATTTCCGCCAGATTCTCTCAAAAATAAGCACTTCAAAGAAAAAATAAACCTTTGAAATATTATTAAATTAATATATTTACAAAGTTTTAAATAATCAGATTTTAAAAAGCCCACATTTAAAATATTAAACTTAATCTTTAACATAAATGAAGGTTCTGTCTAATTTTCTTACCCTGAATTAGATAAAAGTATGTCACTAGCAAAACATGAGATTTTAATATTTATAGAAGGATAGGTATGGGATCATAATGTTTACTAACGATACTTCTTTACTTTTTCACGTGTAAATGAAGATTCTTTATAAAAACGTGACTATAAAACGCTACTGTGAATTTACAAGCGCGCGCGTCTGGACGGTGCCGCTCTACGTCCATCATGTGGACGTCGCAGCATCCATAGAAATATAACCGGAACATCATAGTATTAGGTTTGCTAGTGCCATCTGTCGATCGATATAAAAGGGATTCCCTAAAGAGGTGACGTTGTAAATTAATTACGTCTCTTGTTGATTATGACGTAGTAAGTTTGCGAAAATAAGAGAATTTAAATAATGGATAAAAAGAAGAAATTTAGCGGTGCGTTTAAGCGCAAACAACGTTAGAAACTAGAAGATACTAGACGAAAATTACCGAAAATTGACAGATTTCTTAGTCAGCCGTCTACAAGCAGGTTTAGCCCAAATATTTTGGACAATGTGATTGTATCTACTGTAGTGCAGGCTGAGCAGCCTACTGAAGGAGATCTGACAATTATTGCAGTTAAAGACACCGCCATCAGGGAGGATGTCACTGATCACATCAACGACGACAATGTCTGCGTGGCGCAGCTAATAGCGGAAAACCAAAGATCTCGTCTGTTTTGAAAATTTGTACAACACTCATCATATGACTTGGGAAATTTTACGAACATTTTATTAAGTGATGATGAAAAACGTCAAATTCTTGATTGTGGACCTTTAAAGCTTTCGGGACCTTTTCCAAAAGACAACCACCAGGGTAACAGGTGTTTTTCAAATTTGTACTACTTTTCAATTTCTAAATATGGGCCAGTTCATCGTTTTTGGTAGTGTTATTATAAAATACTAGATGCTGCCTATTGACAACACTGCTGGCTATTTGCTTCGCAAAGGAATAATAATGTATGGTGTAAGGGCATTCGGGACTGGAAACATTTATCAGAACGATTAAAACAACACAGTTTCTCAAGTGGTCATACGGAAGCATTGTGCTGTGTATGAACTTTGGAAAAAAATGATTCAATTATCGATAAGGTACTTGAAAATGAAACTCGTTTAGGAGCGTCATTTTAGAAAATGGTTCTTCAAAGATTGTTCGATGTCGTACTAACCTAGCAAAGAATTCTTTGGCTTTAAGAGGACAACGAGAAAACTTTAATGAAGTGGGGCACCATGGAAATTTTCTGTCCGTTGTAGAGTTTGTCGCCCAACATGATCAAATACTGTGGGCAAGTTTTGAATATGCTTATCATATTGTTAATTTATAAATATCAGAAGGAGGGTTATGTTACGTTTCTCGAGAGTTTATATGTATATAGACTCGGACAGTATTAGAAGTAAATTTTGTACACAATAAAATGTCACTTTTTACATCATCTTGACTTTTTATTTGGAATTTATGACTTTGCAGCAAGTTATCTTTTTTGTATATACTAAAGTTGTGACTAAACCACTATTCATATTAAATTATATACGTTAAATTAAGTCAAGAAAACTAAAATATTATATTTCTTATTGTATTTAAGCTAATGATTTTAAAAACAATAAAATTAATGTTAGGACGGAACAAAAAAGGACCTGGTAACTTGCTGCCAAGCCATAACTGTTAATTGAACATCAAGACGACGTAACAGTTTTTGTTTACAAAACTTACTTCTGATACTGATTTTTTTTGTAAACACATACTTATAATACATTAACCAAACACCCAGACCGAAGACAAACACCTAAATACATCACAAAAATATTTGTCTACCGTGGGAATCGAACCCACAACTCCGAGACATGCAGCCTAAAATGTAAAACCATTGATCTACAGAGTCCGGAAAATAATAACTAGATGAGATGATTTATAGAGATAAATCTATAACCTTGTACCTTGATATATCTTTGTACATGACATCGCTAAATAAATTGTTTTTGATGTTTTATGTACAATAAAGCAAAATAAAAACTTTTTGATTTGGGTACTTAGTTTTATTCCTTAATACCAATACCTATATTAATTAATTCAACCGGTTGTTCATTCCTACGCTCTGCGTATAGAACCAGGACGTGCCCTGCTATGTACAATAAATAATTGATGATAAAGTAGCTTTGCCACTTTAAAGTATTTAAATGTAACTACATAATTATGTTTTGACTTGTATTGATATATATTTGTTCCATATTCTGTGTTCTGAACTCGACGTACTCCAGATTTGTCGTAACCCAGATTCGTCATAAAACGTATAGTTGGTCAAGAAAGTAGACTTATTGGTTCAAAATCTCTACTTGATTAGGATTCCGTACCCAAAGGGTGTTCAACGGGATCCTATTAACGTGCCTCCGCTGTGTGTGTGTTTGTCACAGGACTGTATTTCTTGAACGGTAACAGGTAGATATTTATTTTATTTTCATAAAATAGTTTTAATTTATTCATTAAAATAAGTTACAATTTGTATTTGTTTTGAATTTTATTATGGAGTCGATTGTATTACGATGAATCTGGATTTCGACAAAACTGGGTACGCTGAATTCGGAACACAACGAATTCGAAACAAACGGTTTTAAATAGTTAAGTTGGAGCCCTAGTTTATTTTTTGCCCCATAACTTTTGGTTACCTAGCTACGCCACTGTATGTAGCTCACCTTCCTGGTAGTATTTCGACGAGACACTAGAAGATGCCGCCGAGAGATTGAGAATGAAGAAAAGTGAACAAGAACTTAGCTTAGGATAGATTTGTAAGCAACGTATCAGCGTCCTCACTTCGTTTCACCTTAAAATTATTTATTTCGGAAACATGCCGCTGAAGTTGGCATATATATGATTCAGGTCAACAATACGAAAATGACTGTATCATATGTAGCTCACCTTCCTGGTGGTATTTCGACGAGACTCTAGAAGATGCCGCCGAGAGATTAAGAATGAAGAGAAAAGTGAACAAGAACTTAGCTTAGAAAGGATAGACTTGTAAGCAACGTATCAGCGTCCTTACTTCGTTTACCTTAAGAATTATTTATTTCGGAAACATGTGCCGCTGGAAGTTGGCAAATATATGATTCAGGTCAACAATACGAAAATGACTGTATCATATATAGCTCACCTTCCTGGTGGTATTTCGACGAGACACTAGAAGATGCCGCCGAGAGATTGAGAATGAAGAGGAAAATGAACAAGAACTTAGCTTAGAAAGGATAGATTTGTAAGCAATGTATCAGCGTCCTCACTTCGTTTTACCTTAAGGTTATTTATTTCGGAAACATGTGCCACTGGGAAGTTGGAGTGTATATGATTCAGGTCAACAATACGAAAATGACTGTATCATATGTAGCTCACCTTCCTGGTGGTATTTCGACGAGACACTAGAAGATGCCGCCGAGAGATTGAGAATGAAGAGAAAGTGAACAAGAACTTAGTTTAGAAAGTATAGATTTGTAAGCAATGTATCAGCGTCCTCATTTTGTTTTACCTTAAGGATTACTTATTTTGGAGACATGTGCCGCTGGGAGTTGGCTTATGTATGGTTCAGGTCAACAATACGAAATGACTGTATCATATGTAGCTCACCTTCCTGGTGGTATTTCGACGAGACTCTAGAAGATGCCGCCGAGAGATTAAGAATGAAGAGAAAAGTGAACAAGAACTTAGTTTAGAAAGTATAGATTTGTAAGCAATGTATCAGCGTCCTCATTTTGTTTTACCTTAAGGATTACTTATTTTGGAGACATGTGCCGCTGGGAAGTTGGCTTATGTATGGTTCAGGTCAACAATACGAAAATGACTGTATCATATGTAGCTCACCTTCCTGGTGGTATTTCGACGAGACTCTAGAAGATGCCGCCGAGAGATTAAGAATGAAGAGAAAAGTGAACAAGAACTTAGCTTAGAAAGTATAGACTTGTAAGCAACGTATCAGCGTCCTTACTTCGTTTTACCTTAAGAATTATTTATTTCGGAAACATGTGCCGCTGGAAGTTGGCAAATATATGATTCAGGTCAACAATACGAAAATGACTGTATCATATATAGCTCACCTTCCTGGTGGTATTTCGACGACACTAGAAGATGCCGCCGAGAGATTGAGAATGAAGAGAAAATGAACAAGAACTTAGCTTAGAAAGGATAGATTTGTAAGCAATGTATCAGCGTCCTCACTTCGTTTTACCTTAAGAGTTATTTATTTCGGAAACATGTGCCACTGGGAAGTTGGAGTGTATATGATTCAGGTCAACAATACGAAAATGACTGTATCATATGTAGCTCACCTTCCTGGTGGTATTTCGACAGACACTAGAAGATGCCGCCGAGAGATTGAGAATGAAGAGAAAAGTGAACAAGAACTTAGTTTAGAAAGTATAGATTTGTAAGCAATGTATCAGCGTCCTCATTTTGTTTTACCTTAAGGATTACTTATTTTGGAGACATGTGCCACTGGGAGTTGGCATGTATGGTTCAGGTCAACAATACGAAAATGACTGTATCATATGTAGCTCACCTACCTGGTGGTATTTCGACAGACACTAGAAGATGCCGCCGAGAGATTGAGAATGAAGAGAAAAGTGAACAAGAACTTAGCTTAGAAAGGATAGATTTGTAAGCAATGTATCAGCGTCCTCACTTTGTTTTACCTTAAGGATTACTTATTTCGGAAACATGTGCCGCTGGGAAGTTGGCTCATATATGGTTCAGGTCAACAATACGAAAATGACTGTATCATATGTAGCTCACCTTCCTGGTGGTATTTCGACGAGACACTAGAAGATGCCGCCGAGATTAAGAATGAAGAGAAAAGTGAACAAGAACTTAGCTTAGAAAGGATAGATTTGTAAGCAATGTATCAGCGTCCTCACTTCGTTTTACCTTAAGAATTATTTATTTCGGAAACATGTGCCGCTGGGAAGTTGGCATATATATGATTCAGGTCAACAATACGAAAATGACTGTATCATATGTAGCTCACCTTCCTGGTGGTATTTCGACGAGACTCTAGAAGATGCCGCCGAGATTAAGAATGAAGAGAAAAGTGAACAAGAACTTAGCTTAGAAAGGATAGACTTGTAAGCAACGTATCAGCGTCCTTACTTCGTTTTACCTTAAGAATTATTTATTTCGGAAACATGTGCCGCTGGGAAGTTGGCAAATATGATTCAGGTCAACAATACGAAAATGACTGTATCATATATAGCTCACCTTCCTGGTGGTATTTCGACGAGACACTAGAAGATGCCGCCGAGATTGAGAATGAAGAGGAAAATGAACAAGAACTTAGCTTAGAAAGGATAGATTTGTAAGCAATGTATCAGCGTCCTCACTTCGTTTTACCTTAAGAGTTATTTATTTCGGAAACATGTGCCACTGGGAAGTTGGAGTGTATATGATTCAGGTCAACAATACGAAAATGACTGTATCATATGTAGCTCACCTTCCTGGTGGTATTTCGACGAGACACTAGAAGATGCCGCCGAGAGATTGAGAATGAAGAAAAGTGAACAAGAACTTAGTTTAGAAAGTATAGATTTGTAAGCAATGTATCAGCGTCCTCATTTTGTTTTACCTTAAGGATTACTTATTTTGGAGACATGTGCCGCTGGGAAGTTGGCTTATGTATGGTTCAGGTCAACAATACGAAAATGACTGTATCATATGTAGCTCACCTACCTGGTGGTATTTCGACGAGACACTAGAAGATGCCGCCGAGAGATTGAGAATGAAGAGAAAAGTGAACAAGAACTTAGCTTAGAAAGAATAGATTTGTAAGCAATGTATCAGCGTCCTCACTTTGTTTTACCTTAAGGATTACTTATTTCGGAAACATGTGCCGCTGGGAAGTTGGCTCATATATGGTTCAGGTCAACAATACTAAAATGACTGTATCATATGTAGCTCACCTTCCTGGTGGTATTTCGACGAGACACTAGAAGATGCCGCCGAGATTGAGAATGAAGAGAAAAGTGAACAAGAACTTAGCTTAGAAAGGATAGATTTGTAAGCAATGTATCAGCGTCCTCACTTCGTTTTACCTTAAGAATTATTTATTTCGGAAACATGTGCCGCTGGGAAGTTGGCATATATATGATTCAGGTCAACAATACGAAAATGACTGTATCATATGTAGCTCACCTTCCTGGTGGTATTTCGACGAGACTCTAGAAGATGCCGCCGAGAGATTAAGAATGAAGAGAAAAGTGAACAAGAACTTAGCTTAGAAAGGATAGATTTGTAAGCAATGTATCAGCGTCCTCACTTCGTTTTACCTTAAGAATTATTTATTTCGGAAACATGTGCCGCTGGGAAGTTGGCAAATATATGATTCAGGTCAACAATACGAAAATGACTGTATCATATGTAGCTCACCTTCCTGGTGGTATTTCGACGAGACACTAGAAGATGCCGCCGAGAGATTGAGAATGAAGAGAAAAGTGAACAAGAACTTAGTTTAGAAAGTATAGATTTGTAAGCAATGTATCAGCGTCCTCACTTCGTTTTACCTTAAGAGTTATTTATTTCGGAAACATGTGCCACTGGGAAGTTGGAGTGTATATGATTCAGGTCAACAATACGAAAATGACTGTATCATATGTAGCTCACCTTCCTGGTGGTATTTCGACGAGACACTAGAAGATGCCGCCGAGAGATTGAGAATGAAGAGAAAAGTGAACAAGAACTTAGCTTAGAAAGTATAGATTTGTAAGCAATGTATCAGCGTCCTCACTTCGTTTTACCTTAAGAGTTATTTATTTCGGAAACATGTGCCACTGGGAAGTTGGGTGTATATGATTCAGGTCAACAATACGAAAATGACTGTATCATATGTAGCTCACCTTCCTGGTGGTATTTCGACGAGACACTAGAAGATGCCGCCGAGAGATTGAGAATGAAGAGAAAAGTGAACAAGAACTTAGTTTAGAAAGTATAGATTTGTAAGCAATGTATCAGCGTCCTCATTTTGTTTTACCTTAAGGATTACTTTATTTCGGAGACATGTGCCGCTGGGAAGTTGGCTTATGTATGGTTCAGGTCAACAATACGAAAATGACTGTATCATATATAGCTCACCTTCCTGGTGGTATTTCGACGAGACACTAGAAGATGCCGCCGAGAGATTGAGAATGAAGAGAAAAGTGAACAAGAACTTAGCTTAGAAAGGATAGATTTGTAAGCAATGTATCAGCGTCCTCACTTCGTTTTACCTTAAGAGTTATTTATTTCGGAAACATGTGCCACTGGGAAGTTGGGTGTATATGATTCAGGTCAACAATACGAAAATGACTGTATCATATGTAGCTCACCTTCCTGGTGGTATTTCGACGAGACACTAGAAGATGCCGCCGAGAGATTGAGAATGAAGAGTGAACAAGAACTTAGTTTAGAAAGTATAGATTTGTAAGCAATGTATCAGCGTCCTCATTTTGTTTTACCTTAAGGATTACTTATTTCGGAGACATGTGCCGCTGGGAAGTTGGCTTATATATGGTTCAGGTCAACAATACGAAAATGACTGTATCATATGTAGCTCACCTTCCTGGTGGTATTTCGACGAGACACTAGAAGATGCCGCCGAGAGATTAAGAATGAAGAGAAAAGTGAACAAGAACTTAGTTTAGAAAGTATAGATTTGTAAGCAATGTATCAGCGTCCTCACTTTGTTTTACCTTAAGGATTACTTATTTTGGAGACATGTGCCGCTGGGAAGTTGGCTTATAT
Source organism: Eumeta japonica (assembly GCA_005406025.1). NCBI lineage: Eukaryota > Metazoa > Arthropoda > Insecta > Lepidoptera > Psychidae > Eumeta > Eumeta japonica. The sequence goes on from BGZK01002836.1 coordinate 18,476, forward strand.
ATGGTTCAGGTCAACAATACGAAAATGACTGTATCATATGTAGCTCACCTTCCTGGTGGTATTTCGACGAGACACTAGAAGATGCCGCCGAGAGATTAAGAATGAAGAGAAAAGTGAACAAGAACTTAGCTTAGAAAGTATAGATTTGTAAGCAACGTATCAGCGTCCTCACTTCGTTTTACCTTAAGAATTATTTATTTCGGAAACATGTGCCGCTGGGAAGTTGGCAAATATATGATTCAGGTCAACAATACGAAAATGACTGTATCATATATAGCTCACCTTCCTGGTGGTATTTCGACGAGACACTAGAAGATGCCGCCGAGAGATTGAGAATGAAGAGGAAAATGAACAAGAACTTAGCTTAGAAAGGATAGATTTGTAAGCAATGTATCAGCGTCCTCACTTCGTTTTACCTTAAGAGTTATTTATTTCGGAAACATGTGCCACTGGGAAGTTGGAGTGTATATGATTCAGGTCAACAATACGAAAATGACTGTATCATATGTAGCTCACCTTCCTGGTGGTATTTCGACGAGACACTAGAAGATGCCGCCGAGAGATTGAGAATGAAGAGAAAAGTGAACAAGAACTTAGTTTAGAAAGTATAGATTTGTAAGCAATGTATCAGCGTCCTCATTTTGTTTTACCTTAAGGATTACTTATTTTGGAGACATGTGCCGCTGGGAAGTTGGCTTATGTATGGTTCAGGTCAACAATACGAAAATGACTGTATCATATGTAGCTCACCTACCTGGTGGTATTTCGACGAGACACTAGAAGATGCCGCCGAGAGATTGAGAATGAAGAAAAAGAACACAAGAACTTAGCTTAGAAAGGATAGATTTGTAAGCAATGTATCAGCGTCCTCACTTTGTTTTACCTTAAGGATTACTTATTTCGGAAACATGTGCCGCTGGGAAGTTGGCTCATATATGGTTCAGGTCAACAATACTAAAATGACTGTATCATATGTAGCTCACCTTCCTGGTGGTATTTCGACGAGACACTAGAAGATGCCGCCGAGAGATTAAGAATGAAGAGAAAAGTGAACAAGAACTTAGCTTAGAAAGGATAGATTTGTAAGCAATGTATCAGCGTCCTCACTTCGTTTTACCTTAAGAATTATTTATTTCGGAAACATGTGCCGCTGGGAAGTTGGCATATATATGATTCAGGTCAACAATACGAAAATGACTGTATCATATGTAGCTCACCTTCCTGGTGGTATTTCGACGAGACTCTAGAAGATGCCGCCGAGAGATTAAGAATGAAGAGAAAAGTGAACAAGAACTTAGCTTAGAAAGGATAGACTTGTAAGCAACGTATCAGCGTCCTTACTTCGTTTTACCTTAAGAATTATTTATTTCGGAAACATGTGCCGCTGGGAAGTTGGCAAATATATGATTCAGGTCAACAATACGAAAATGACTGTATCATATATAGCTCACCTTCCTGGTGGTATTTCGACGAGACACTAGAAGATGCCGCCGAGAGATTGAGAATGAAGAGAAAATGAACAAGAACTTAGCTTAGAAAGGATAGATTTGTAAGCAATGTATCAGCGTCCTCACTTCGTTTTACCTTAAGAGTTATTTATTTCGGAAACATGTGCCACTGGGAAGTTGGAGTGTATATGATTCAGGTCAACAATACGAAAATGACTGTATCATATGTAGCTCACCTTCCTGGTGGTATTTCGACGAGACACTAGAAGATGCCGCCGAGAGATTGAGAATGAAGAGAAAAGTGAACAAGAACTTAGTTTAGAAAGTATAGATTTGTAAGCAATGTATCAGCGTCCTCACTTTGTTTTACCTTAAGGATTACTTATTTTGGAGACATGTGCCGCTGGGAAGTTGGCTTATATATGGTTCAGGTCAACAATACGAAAATGACTGTATCATATGTAGCTCACCTTCCTGGTGGTATTTCGACGAGACACTAGAAGATGCCGCCGAGAGATTGAGAATGAAGAGAAAAGTGAACAAGAACTTAGTTTAGAAAGTATAGATTTGTAAGCAATGTATCAGCGTCCTCATTTTGTTTTACCTTAAGGATTACTTATTTTGGAACATGTGCCGCTGGGAAGTTGGCATATATGGTTCAGGTCAACAATACGAAAATGACTGTATCATATGTAGCTCACCTACCTGGTGGTATTTCGACGAGACACTAGAAGATGCCGCCGAGAGATTGAGAATGAAGAGAAAAGTGAACAAGAACTTAGTTTAGAAAGTATAGATTTGTAAGCAATGTATCAGCGTCCTCACTTTGTTTTACCTTAAGGATTACTTATTTCGGAAACATGTGCCGCTGGGAAGTTGGCAAATATATGATTCAGGTCAACAATACGAAAATGACTGTATCATATGTAGCTCACCTTCCTGGTGGTATTTCGACGAGACACTAGAAGATGCCGCCGAGAGATTGAGAATGAAGAGAAAAGTGAACAAGAACTTAGCTTAGAAAGTATAGATTTGTAAGCAATGTATCAGCTTCCTCACTTCGTTTTACCTTAAGAATTATTTATTTCGGAAACATGTGCCGCTGGGAAGTTGGCATATATGATTCAGGTCAACAATACGAAAATGACTGTATCATATGTAGCTCACCTTCCTGGTGGTATTTCGACAGACTCTAGAAGATGCCGCCGAGAGATTAAGAATGAAGAGAAAAGTGAACAAGAACTTAGCTTAGAAAGGATAGATTTGTAAGCAATGTATCAGCGTCCTCACTTCGTTTTACCTTAAGAATTATTTATTTCGGAAACATGTGCCGCTGGGAAGTTGGCAAATATATGATTCAGGTCAACAATACGAAAATGACTGTATCATATGTAGCTCACCTTCCTGGTGGTATTTCGACGAGACACTAGAAGATGCCGCCGAGAGATTGAGAATGAAGAGAAAATGAACAAGAACTTAGCTTAGAAAGGATAGATTTGTAAGCAATGTATCAGCGTCCTCACTTCGTTTTACCTTAAGAGTTATTTATTTCGGAAACATGTGCCACTGGGAAGTTGGGTGTATATGATTCAGGTCAACAATACGAAAATGACTGTATCATATGTAGCTCACCTTCCTGGTGGTATTTCGACGACACTAGAAGATGCCGCCGAGAGATTGAGAATGAAGAAAAGTGAACAAGAACTTAGTTTAGAAAGTATAGATTTGTAAGCAATGTATCAGCGTCCTCATTTTGTTTTACCTTAAGGATTACTTATTTTGGAGACATGTGCCGCTGGGAAGTTGGCTTATGTATGGTTCAGGTCAACAATACGAAAATGACTGTATCATATGTAGCTCACCTTCCTGGTGGTATTTCGACGAGACTCTAGAAGATGCCGCCGAGAGATTAAGAATGAAGAGAAAAGTGAACAAGAACTTAGTTTAGAAAGTATAGATTTGTAAGCAATGTATCAGCGTCCTCATTTTGTTTTACCTTAAGGATTACTTATTTTGGAGACATGTGCCGCTGGGAAGTTGGCTTATGTATGGTTCAGGTCAACAATACGAAAATGACTGTATCATATGTAGCTCACCTTCCTGGTGGTATTTCGACGAGACACTAGAAGATGCCGCCGAGAGATTGAGAATGAAGAGAAAGTGAACAAGAACTTAGTTTAGAAAGTATAGATTTGTAAGCAATGTATCAGCGTCCTCACTTTGTTTTACCTTAGGATTACTTATTTCGGAAACATGTGCCGCTGGGAAGTTGGCAAATATATGATTCAGGTCAACAATACGAAAATGACTGTATCATATGTAGCTCACCTTCCTGGTGGTATTTCGACGAGACACTAGAAGATGCCGCCGAGAGATTGAGAATGAAGAGAAAGTGAACAAGAACTTAGCTTAGAAAGTATAGATTTGTAAGCAATGTATCAGCTTCCTCACTTCGTTTTACCTTAAGGTTATTTATTTCGGAAACATGTGCCACTGGGAAGTTGGGTGTATATGATTCAGGTCAACAATACGAAAATGACTGTATCATATGTAGCTCACCTTCCTGGTGGTATTTCGACGAACACTAGAAGATGCCGCCGAGAGATTGAGAATGAAGAGAAAGTGAACAAGAACTTAGTTTAGAAAGTATAGATTTGTAAGCAATGTATCAGCGTCCTCACTTTGTTTTACCTTAAGGATTACTTATTTTGGAACATGTGCCGCTGGGAAGTTGGCAAATATATGATTCAGGTCAACAATACGAAAATGACTGTATCATATGTAGCTCACCTTCCTGGTGGTATTTCGACAGACACTAGAAGATGCCGCCGAGAGATTGAGAATGAAGAGAAAAGTGAACAAGAACTTAGCTTAGAAAGTATAGATTTGTAAGCAATGTATCAGCGTCCTCACTTCGTTTTACCTTAAGAATTATTTATTTCGGAAACATGTGCCACTGGGAAGTTGGAGTGTATATGATTCAGGTCAACAATACGAAAATGACTGTATCATATGTAGCTCACCTTCCTGGTGGTATTTCGACGAGACACTAGAAGATGCCGCCGAGAGATTGAGAATGAAGAGAAAAGTGAACAAGAACTTAGTTTAGAAAGTATAGATTTGTAAGCAATGTATCAGCGTCCTCACTTTGTTTTACCTTAAGGATTACTTATTTCGGAAACATGTGCCGCTGGGAAGTTGGCAAATATATGATTCAGGTCAACAATACGAAAATGACTGTATCATATGTAGCTCACCTTCCTGGTGGTATTTCGACGAACACTAGAAGATGCCGCCGAGAGATTGAGAATGAAGAGAAAAGTGAACAAGAACTTAGCTTAGAAAGTATAGATTGTAAGCAATGTATCAGCGTCCTCACTTCGTTTTACCTTAAGGTTATTTATTTCGGAAACATGTGCCACTGGGAAGTTGGAGTGTATATGATTCAGGTCAACAATATGAAAATGACTGTATCATATGTAGCTCACCTTCCTGGTGGTATTTCGAAAGAGACACTAGAAGATGCCGCCGAGAGATTGAGAATGAAGAAAAGTGAACAAGAACTTAGTTTAGAAAGTATAGATTTGTAAGCAATGTATCAGCGTCCTCACTTTGTTTTACCTTAAGGATTACTTATTTTGGAGACATGTGCCGCTGGGAGTTGACTTATATATGGTTCAGGTCAACAATACGAAAATGACTGTATCATATGTAGCTCACCTACCTGGTGGTATTTCGACGAGACACTAGAAGATGCCGCCGAGGATTGAGAATGAAAGTGAACAAGAACTTAGTTTAGAAAGTATAGATTTGTAAGCAATGTATCAGCGTCCTCACTTTGTTTTACCTTAAGGATTACTTATTTCGGAAACATGTGCCGCTGGGAAGTTGGCAAATATATGATTCAGGTCAACAATACGAAAATGACTGTATCATATGTAGCTCACCTTCCTGGTGGTATTTCGACGAGACACTAGAAGATGCCGCCGAGAGATTGAGAATGAAGAGAAAAGTGAACAAGAACTTAGCTTAGAAAGTATAGATTTGTAAGCAATGTATCAGCGTCCTCACTTCGTTTTACCTTAAGAGTTATTTATTTCGGAAACATGTGCCACTGGGAAGTTGGAGTGTATATGATTCAGGTCAACAATACGAAAATGACTGTATCATATGTAGCTCACCTTCCTGGTGGTATTTCGACAGACACTAGAAGATGCCGCCGAGAGATTGAGAATGAAGAGTGAACAAGAACTTAGTTTAGAAAGTATAGATTTGTAAGCAATGTATCAGCGTCCTCACTTTGTTTTACCTTAAGGATTACTTATTTTGGACATGTGTGCCGCTGGAAGTTGGAGTATATATGGTTCAGGTCAACAATACGAAAATGACTGTATCATATAGCTCACCTACCTGGTGGTATTTCGACGAGACACTAGAAGATGCCGAGAGATTGAGGAATGAGAAGGTGAACAAGAACTTAGTTTAGAAATTATAGATTTGTAAGCAATGTATCAGCGTCCTCACTTTGTTTTACCTTAAGGATTACTTATTTCGGAAACATGTGCCGCTGGGAAGTTGCAAATATGTTCAGGTCAACAATACGAAAATGACTGTATCATATGTAGCTCACCTTCCTGGTGGTATTTCGACAGACACTAGAAGATGCCGCCGAGAGATTGAAGAGAAAAGAGTGAACAAGAACTTAGCTTAGAAATTATAGATTTGTAAGCAATGTATCAGCGTCCTCACTTCGTTTTACCTTAAGGTTATTTATTTCGGAAACATGTGCCACTGGGAGTTGGAGTGTATATGATGATTCAGGTCAACAATATGAAAATGACTGTATCATATGTAGCTCACCTTCCTGGTGGTATTTCGACGAGACACTAGAAGATGCCGCCGAGAGATTGAGAATGAAGAGAAAAGTGAACAAGAACTTAGTTTAGAAAGTATAGATTTGTAAGCAATGTATCAGCGTCCTCACTTTGTTTTACCTTAAGGATTACTTATTTTGGAGACATGTGCCGCTGGGAAGTTGACTTATATATGGTTCAGGTCAACAATACGAAAATGACTGTATCATATGTAGCTCACCTACCTGGTGGTATTTCGACGAGACACTAGAATATGCCGCCGAGAGATTAAGAATGAAGAGAAAAGTGAACAAGAACTTAGTTTAGAAAGTATAGATTTGTAAGCAATGTATCAGCGTCCTCACTTTGTTTTACCTTGGATTACTTATTTCGGAAACATGTGCCGCTGGGAAGTTGGCATATATGATTCAGGTCAACAATACGAAAATGACTGTATCATATGTAGCTCACCTTCCTGGTGGTATTTCGACGAGACACTAGAAGATGCCGCCGAGATTGAGAATGAAGAGAAAAGTGAACAAGAACTTAGCTTAGAAAGTATAGATTTGTAAGCAATGTATCAGCTTCCTCACTTCGTTTTACCTTAAGATTATTTATTTCGGAAACATGTCCCACTGGGAAGTTGGGTGTATATGATTCAGGTCAACAATACGAAAATGACTGTATCATATGTAGCTCACCTTTCTAGTGGTATTTCGACTGAGACACTAGAAGATGCCGCCGAGATTGAGAATGAAGAGAAAAGTGAACAAGAACTTAGTTTAGAAAGTATAGATTTGTAAGCAATGTATCAGCGTCCTCACTTTGTTTTACCTTAAGGATTACTTATTTCGGAAACATGTGCCTGGGAAGTTGGAAATATATGATTCAGGTCAACAATACGAAAATGACTGTATCATATGTAGCTCACCTTCCTGGTGGTATTTCGACGAGACACTAGAAGATGCCGCCGAGAGATTGAGAATGAAGAGAAAAGTGAACAAGAACTTAGCTTAGAAAGTATAGATTTGTAAGCAATGTATCAGCGTCCTCACTTCGTTTTACCTTAAGAGTTATTTATTTCGGAAACATGTGCCACTGGGAAGTTGGAGTGTATATGATTCAGGTCAACAATACGAAATGACTGTATCATATGTAGCTCACCTTCCTGGTGGTATTTCGACAGACACTAGAAGATGCCGCCGAGAGATTGAGAATGAAGAAAGTGAACAAGAACTTAGTTTAGAAAGTATAGATTTGTAAGCAATGTATCAGCGTCCTCACTTTGTTTTACCTTAAGGATTACTTATTTTGGAACATGTGCTTCTGGGAAGTTGGCATATATGGTTCAGGTCAACAATACGAAAATGACTGTATCATATGTAGCTCACCTACCTGGTGGTATTTCGACGAGACACTAGAAGATGCCGCCGAGAGATTGAGAATGAAGAGAAAAGTGAACAAGAACTTAGCTTAGAAGAGTATAGATTTGTAAGCAATGTATCAGCTCCTCACTTCGTTTTACCTTAAAATTATTTATTTCGGAAACATGTCCACTGGGAAGTTGGAGTGTATATGATTCAGGTCAACAATACGAAAATGACTGTATCATATGTAGCTCACCTTCTGAGTGGTATTTCGACGAACACTAGAAGATGCCGCCGAGAGATTGAGAATGAAGAGAAAAGTGAACAAGAACTTAGTTTAGAAATTATAGATTTGTAAGCAATGTATCAGCGTCCTCACTGTTTTACCTTAAGGATTACTTATTTCGGAAACATGTGCCCGCTGGGAAGTTGGAGTGTATATGATTCAGGTCAACAATACGAAAATGACTGTATCATGTAGCTCACCTTCCTGGTGGTATTTCGACAGAGACACTAGAAGATGCCGCCGAGATTGAGAATGAAGAAAAGTGAACAAGAACTTAGCTTGGAGAAGTATAGATTTGTAAGCAATGTATCAGCGTCCTCACTTCGTTTTTAGTTATTTATTTCGGAAACATGTGCCACTGGGAAGTTGGAGTGTATATGATTCAGGTCAACAATACGAAAATGACTGTATCATAGCTCACCTTCTGGTGGTATTTCGAGACACTAGAAGATGCCGCCAGAGATTGAGAATGAAGAGAAAATGAACAGAACTTGGCTTAGAAGGTATAGATTTGTAAGCAATGTATCAGCTTCCTCACTTCGTTTTACCTTAAAATTTTATTTCGGAAACATGTCCCACTGGGAAGTTGGAGTGTATATGATTCAGGTCAACAATACGAAAATGACTGTATCATATGTAGCTCACCTTCCTAGTGGTATTTCGACGAGACACTAGAAGATGCCGCCGAGAGATTGAGAATGAAGAGAAAAGTGAACAAGAACTTAGTTTAGAAAGTATAGATTTGTAAGCAATGTATCAGCGTCCTCACTTTGTTTTACCTTAAGGATTACTTATTTCGGAAACATGTGCCGCTGGGAAGTTGGAGTGTATATGATTCAGGTCAACAATACGAAAATGACTGTATCATATGTAGCTCACCTTCCTGGTGGTATTTCGACGAGACACTAGAAGATGCCGCCGAGTTGAGAGAATGAAGAGAAGTGAACAAGAACTTAGCTTAGAAAGTATAGATTTGTAAGCAATGTATCAGCTCCTCACTTGTTTTACCTTAAGAATTATTTATTTCGGAAACATGTCCACTGGGAAGTTGGAGTGTATATGATTCAGGTCAACAATACGAAAATGACTGTATCGCTCACCTTCTGGTGGGTATTTCGACAAGACACTAGAAGATGCCGCCGAGAGATTGAGGAATGAGAGAAAATGAACAAGAACTTAGCTTAGAAAGGATTTTAAGCAATGTATCAGCGTCCTCACTTCGTTTTACCTTAAGAGTTATTGCTTTCAAACATGTGCCACTGGGAAGTTGGGTGTATATGATTCAGGTCAACAATACGAAAATGACTGTATCATATGTAGCTCACCTTCCTGGTGGTATTTCGACAAGACACTAGAAGATGCCGCCGAGAGATTGAGAATGAAGAGAAAGTGAACAAGAACTTAGCTGGAAAGTATATAGATTTGTAAGCAATGTATCAGCGTCCTCACTTTTTTACCTTAAGAGTTATTTATTTCGGAAACATGTGCCACTGGGAAGGTTAGATTATATGATTCAGGTCAACAATATGAAAATGACTGTATCATATGGCTCACCTTCCTGGTGGTATTTCGACAGAGACACTAGAAGATGCCGCCGAGAGATTGAGAATGAAGAAAAGTGAACAAGAACTTAGTTTAGAAAGTATAGATTTGTAAGCAATGTATCAGCGTCCTCACTTTGTTTTACCTTAAGGATTACTTATTTTGGAGACATGTGCCGCTGGGAAGTTGAGAAGCTTATATGGTTCAGGTCAACAATACGAAAATGACTGTATCATATGTAGCTCACCTACCTGGTGGTATTTCGACGAGACACTAGAAGATGCCGCCGAAGATTAGAATGAAGAAAAGTGAACAAGAACTTAGTTTAGAAAGTATAGATTTGTAAGCAATGTATCAGCGTCCTCACTTTGTTTTACCTTAAGGATTACTTATTTTGGAGACATGTGCCGCTGGAAGTTGACTTATATATGGTTCAGACCAACAATGCGAAAATGACTGTATCATATGTAGCTCACCTACCTGGTGGTATTTCGACGAGACACTAGAATGCCGCCGAGAGATTAAGAATGAAGAAAAAGTGAACAAGAACTTAGTTTAGAGAGTATATAGATTTGTAAGCAATGTATCAGCGTCCTCACTTTGTTTTACCTTAAGGATTACTTATTTCGGAAACATGTGCCACTGGGAGGTTAGCAAATATATGATTCAGGTCAACAATACGAAAATGACTGTATCATATGTAGCTCACCTTCCTGGTGGTATTTCGACGAACACTAGAAGATGCCGCGAGAGATTAAGAATGAGAGAAAAGTGAACAAGAACTTAGTTTAGAAAGGATAGATTTGTAAGCAATGTATCAGCGTCCTCACTTTGTTTTACCTTAAGGAGTTACTTATTTTGGAGACATGTGCCGCTGGGAAGTTGGGTGTATATGATTCAGGTCAACAATACGAAAATGACTGTATCATATGTAGCTCACCTTCCTGGTGGTATTTCGACGAGACACTAGAAGATGCCGCCGAGAGATTGAGAATGAAGAGAAAAGTGAACAAGAACTTAGTTTAGAAAGTATAGATTTGTAAGCAATGTATCAGCGTCCTCACTTTGTTTTACCTTAAGGATTATTTATTTCCGGAAGTATATGCCACTGGGAGTTGGAGAGTATATGATTCAGGTCAACAATACGAAAATGACTGTATCATGTAGCATCAAGTGGTGGTGATGGGATTGGTGACGTCAAGACTCAGAAGTGTATCAGAACATGGGAGTTGAGAGAAGAAGTCAAGAAAGTTCTTGAACAAATAGCCAGCAAGGTTATTTATTTTAAAGTGGAGTGTTAATTTCAGAAACAATGCCATGTTGAAATGATGAACAATCTCCTTTGTTTCCAAATTATTCAGCTGGTGGTGTGAATCAGTAGAAATTCAGAAGAAACAAAGTAAAGTCAAAAGTAGAATATCAAATTATGAATTTATACTTAGTAAAAAAATACTATAGTGGGTAAAAGTTAAGACGTAGAAGCTAATACTTGTATTTTTAGTTTAATGATATTAATAAATATATCGCTGTTTATAATAGAATTTAACATAGAATTATTAAATATTATTGAATAATTTTTGTTTAATATAATAGGATATTTATATATATATATATATATATATATATATATATATATATATATATATATATACAATATGTTTGTCAAAATAATAAACGCCATATATTATATATATATATATATATATATATATATATATATATATATAGGTTAATAATGCTATATAGGTTAATTCGTTTCTTGTTGATACTTTTATAAATATATGAATTTAGAGTTTAAAATAAAATTAATCGCACTTCGGTTGGGTCCCGACCCGACCGGTCAGTGAGCGCGCGTTTCCTTAGTCGTATGCAGGTACGACATTCGTCTCGTATATGTATGTAAATGTATGGGATGTGTGTATATGATTAGGACATGAATTTATGTGATTTCAATGTATTCTGTGCGTGTATGAAAAATTTTATATTTATTCTATATGGTGGGCGAGTGCTTTTATGGATTTATTTAAATAGTCCCTACTTACCTAAATCCCTACCCTTGATGAAATTGATGATGTTTACGAACTGATGAAAAACAAGCGTCTCAATATTTTACACGTGAATGAAATTAAAAAAGAAAAAGATATTTGTGAGGCCATCGAACACGGATCTTTCGAGTCTAATGGGTGTGAGAGTTGATCAGAGTTAACGAGAATGCCGGAGTGTTGGCTTTATCCTATCATAAAGATTATCTGAATATGTAAATGCTTATGAATATGTAAATCCAGGACTCCTCTGGCTCCGGGTTAAAATTGGATTGACACCGATTCTTATTTTAGACACATACGCTTCAAATCTCTCCGAGCCGCTCGAGAAGCAGGAGGAGTTTTGAACTGATATAATCACATGTTAGTTAAATGTGACAGAAAAGAAAGGATTGCCATGTTAGGTGATTTTGATGGCTGGAAGAGAGTACAGCGGAATAGATACAAGAAAGTCTTAGGTGAATATGAAGATGAGAGAATGAATGAGAATCGTGATAATTTCCTTCTCCTACTGTATCAAGAGTATAATATGTGCATGACGAAAACTACATTTGAACACAAAAGAATACCCTCATATTCTTTACGGAGAGCCAAAGACGAAAGCATGAAAGACTTTATAACTGTAGGTGATCAGTTAATAACGCAAGTTGTAGATACGAGAGTATACTGTGGCGTCAATGTAGACGCAGACCACTTCTTGGTGATCTGTTGAATTAAAATTAATGCCAGCAAAATCGTCGCTTCAGAGCCAGAACGAATAAAAGTTGTTAAGGTAAAGGTTTCAAATGTAAACAATAAGTACGTAGAGCGAGTACGTAGGCCATCCGGAAAGGATGATTGAAAGTGAACTAACAAAACAAATCCATAGAGCGAACGTCTGTGATTGAAAGGACGGTAGGGTTGACCTAGAAAATCCTATATAGACCATATTGGTGGATTATTAAAAGGGCTAATTTTAAGTACCGAAACCTATGAGCTTGCGTGAAAAGATTGATGATTGTTTGTGTAACAACAGAAATATCAAAATACCTTGTGAAGAACTATAATAGCCTCTGCATATCCTTCTGGAAACCAGACGTAAGATTATATTATTATTATTAAAATTGTTTAATTATTCCTTAATAGACAGGAACTAAAGTTTAGAACAATTAAAAGTTGCACTGTCTTCAAAACTTTTGAAAAATAAGCCATTAAAGTTCAGGATTCATTATAAATGATCATAACAATATCTCATTTCAAATCGTATGCACAATTCTTAATGTCCTTTAAGATATGAACCTAATTTGTAAATGTGCTGCTCCAATCATAAGAAACCAGATTTAAAAGCAGAAACCAACGTCCAAAAAATTGAATTAGCGTATAAAATCTTGTGGTTTGATAATTATATATAATTTAGGTAGAAAATTAGATTTTCTATCAAATAGAAATTTCATTGAAAATGGGATCAAAAACAAATTTTACGGTTCTTCTATCTTTTAAGATTGATCGCCGGGTTCTAGTCCTGCTAGAAAGAACTTCCGGAAAGACAGTCGAACAGAGAAGCGCGTCCTGCTAGAAGCCGGCCCACATCCTGCTGGTAGGCTCCATTTAAATGTGTACTGAGAGCGGGCATGTGAGACCCACGTACGAAAATCTCGGTCATTGCGACCACACTAACTTAATCGAGAAGTGAAAAGCAGAAAATGAAAGGGAAAGAGTTAAACTATCCAGTGTTATAAGTTTAAAATTTTTATATGAGTTAGTATTGGCGTAAAATGTGTTTAAAATCGCGTACTACCGGTAGGACGCTACGTCCTGCCAGCAGTACGTCGGGCGATTAATCATTATGATTTTGAGAGTAACGTACATTTCTTTTGGAACTTACGGATCCAGGTCCTAGAATGCAATCAACGCCACCGATATGAATGTCAAAGGATAAACTCAGCTATGGACATCCTCCACAAACGATGCGACACCTAGTGATCACCGCGAGCCAACATGTTTATATTGTAAGTGTTTACATAGGTTATTCATTTGTAAAAAAATAAGTTGCTTGATTTTACACAAAAACCAATATTATGCCAAAAGTAACTCTGTAAAATATACCTTAATAATAATTTGCGCTAGTGAAAGTTTCACTTCAAATGCTTGCAGAACAAGAGTAATCTTAACACATTATTTCACAATGTAGTTACATCTTATTGTCTGTTTGTAAAATGAAAATTATGTATTTGTAGTAACAGCAAATATTAAATCAAATCTGCGACAGTGACGCAATAATATTTTTGAAAGCAACGTTGAATAGTGCATTATAGATATGATTTATAACTAAAAAACTAGGTTATGCACGTACAACATAAGAAACTGCAATAATAATTATTACACATAAAGAGAACAAAATAAATATTTCTTAATACTATAATACTCTCTCGTGCTTATGATTTTATTGTTGGACAAATGACTATTAATTTATAATAAAATCAATTAAATGTTTTTGATGAAAATTGCCTTCTAATTTTTGCCTTGACGATGACACTTCTTATCAACCACTTCAAATATAAATATTAATCGGAGCTGACATATTTTTCCAGTTACTCATCGCAAGTGAAGGACCCGCAGTGACAACTCTCGCCACATGTCGGCAACAGCAGCCGCCATTCGCAGCCACTATTGATTGATATTGTTTGGGCATGTCATGGAAGGTATCGTCCCTCGTTACGCTAAATTTAAATAGGTAACAGAAATTTATGTCAAAAGTGTAATTCAAGTGTAAATGGAACTTCATATAAACTTGAAAAATGGATCTTTACCAGAACGTTTTCTAAAATTAATCACAGTAGATGAAATCTATTAAACGTAATTTAATAACTCTGTTGGAACAATTCATAACAAATTGCTAGTAAATATATAAGACAATTAGTTGGAGTTGTCAGGAATCAGAAAAATAAACTTATTCAATTGCTCTGCAAATGAAAAGTTTTGCTTAATTAAGTTTATACCTTTTCATAACAAATTACAGTATTACAACAAAGATATTATCATACCTGAAAACACAAAGAAACGACATTTAAATTTTATTAACAGATTTGTCGATTCCTTTTCTAAATTGAATTATAACTTTTCTTCATACTCGTATAAAGCTTTACTATTTTCTAAGACACGCCACAGCTCTAACTACGGTGTATAAATGACAGCGCTATATTTTAATGTAGATAAAGTAATAACTTCTGTTCTACCTACAATTAAGGGGTACGCTTCAGTTTAAATTTAATATTAAGAGCTCTTACATATATATTTCTATGCAAATATATTTTCAAAGTCATCCTTAAATCAAATAAATGATGTTGGTGCAGGAAATTGCTCTGATTGGAAAAAAATCTCATTATAATAAATAATGACACATTCAATAAATATAAGAAATATAAAGGACTAATTTATATAATATATATAATATAGTCTTCTAATATGCTTTAGATAGCCACCGTTTGTTCGTTTTGCTTGATATGTATTGAGAACGCGTTTAATCGATATGACGCTTCATGTTTAGTCGTGATTCTTATTATTTTTGTTAATAGGGGTATATTTTTGGACATAATGAAGCAAAGTTATTTCATTATTAACTAATCAGTTAATATATCTGACCCTTTGATCTTTAGACATAAATCAGTATTATCGATAACCAGAAAAATTTTTGAGAAACTGATTTTAATTCAAGTATTACGGTATTTTAAGACAATAATTTGATAAACGTTAAGCAGTTAGAACTCACAAAGGGTCGCTTCAACAACCGAAGTCGGTGTTAATAAAGATTTTTGATGCTTGAAAGGAGTCATGGTATGCTGTGGTGTTTTCTATGATTTATTCTGGGCATGTTACTACATTCATGACGATACCTTGATCAGGAATAGTTTCCTGATATACCGAACCGATATAGTTATCGGTTAGACGTCAGTAATAGGTCGCTTGGAGTTTTGGATTCTTATAAGACTCCAGAACTCCAAGTAGTGAGTGAGTGGCAGAAGATTGATACGTGGGGCGCACTATAAGTTTCTGGAACTGGCCAAATAAACAATATTTAAAAAGTAATTACTACATTTGAAAATGGAAATTTTTGACCATAGAATACAGTTTGCTAAATCTAATTTTCAATTGTTTTTATATTGTAGCGTCATTTTAAAAATTGCGGTAGATCCCACACAATTTGACTGAGGCTCAAAAACGGGACCGCGTCATTTGGTGCAATGCCATGCTTACCACAGTCAAGGAAGAAAGGGAAGGTCAAATTGAATCTGGGATATAATAACAGATGACAAAACATAGATTTATTGCTACGACCCCAAAACAAAGCAGCAATCGACCGTATGGGTTTATAGAGAAGAACCAAAACCAACCAAAGTGACGTGCAGGCAGTGCCTCTAAGCGGATTATTGCTTCTTTTTTTTAATTAAAACTGGACACATGGCTACTGTTGCTTTGAAGAATTGTCGTACCGTAAATGATAATTGGTACACAACCATAAAAAAAAAAAAAACGGTAAACATCGTATCATTTTGCACCACGACGATGTCACTTCTCTCACGGTAAAACAGACAATAAAATTTTTGAAGGAGTAAAACGTAGAACTTATGACCAATTCTGCGCACAGTTCCAACCTATGACCTTGTGACTTTCTTTTCTTCGCAAGAGCTAAGAACCAATTAACTATGCAGTCAACAATTTTCATCACCAAAAGAGGCTGTCGAAGAGTATGAAAAACATGTTTCCGATGTCACCAGGGAGGAGTGGCATAAATGTGTTCAAAATATTGGTTTAGCGTATAAAAAGTGCATCTATACTAACGGAGAATATTTTAAGAAATAAAAATTCGTTTTTGACCATTCTTGTAATTTTTTCTCATCCATTCCAGAAATTTTCAGTGCGTCCTACGTATTAATAGTGAGGTTGTCGACATCTGCAGGCAATGTGGACATGCCACATCCCTGTGGCATATCTATATTCGGTTCTTAGACTATTCCTACTTTTTAGTTTATATTAATGACCACCACATCTTCTTAAGGATCGGTATGGGATCGTAGTGCTTACTAATGTTGCTTTTTTAATTTTTAAGTTTAATAAGCAATAACCAACCAGTCAACAATATTATCGTATAGTGATATTAATTTTAAGACATTATTAAAACATTGGGTTCAATCTTAATATAAAAAATATTAATATGTTTTTTATCCTGAGTTAGATAATAAAATCATATAAAACTGTATGTAACGGTTGTTCTGAGTACCAACAGTTACTCTGAACGTTAAACATTAAATGTTGATGAAAAACGTTGACCACGTAATTCATTCTTTACGCTAAGGAATAAATATAAATTGTTGGATGCCAAATCGGCGCTGTACAGCGAAAGATTCATCAATTCGACCTTTTGACCTTCCAAAAACCGAGTTGTTTCGGCCGACGTGTGACAGGTAGCATTGTTATGAAGGATGATTCTGTGTTATCGGTTATTCTTTCTTATTCCTTAAAAGACTTCTGTCAAACGAATGGTCGTATACCACTCCAAATTAGCTGTTTTACAATTCTGTTGTGGCACTGTAACCACATGTTCATTTATACCAAAAACCAAAAGGCATAATTTCCTTCAAAGTGCTTTTGGCATGAATCACTTTTGTTGGGTTCAGTTCATCTTAAAACACCCGCACCGTTAACTGTAGTTTGTTTTCGGAGTCCAAGATTCATCACCTGCTTAGATATTATAAACAGATTATGACGCAGCACGATTGTATTTTCTTATTATTTTTTGCACTAATCGACACGAACCTGTTTTTGATCAATGCTGCAGCTGCGAGGAATCCAACGCGAACAAATTTTTTTACAGTCAAATTTTCCTGTAAAATCTTATGTATACTCATCATACTTATGTCCAGGGATGCTTTATTCTTGCGATATGTAACATGACGATCTTGTTACATGTCGCGATATTAGTTCCCGCACAACATCAATATTTTGTGGTACAAAAACCAATTTAAGGCGACCTTTTTTAAGTTCATCAGTGAGCATAGACAGTCCACGATAAAACTATTAGTGATGCACGGTGATTTTCGATGATGATTCATCCCCAAAACTCGAAGTGAGTCGATTGATGCACTGTTTTTGAGTTAGCCCACGTCGAAAATCGTAATAAATCATCACACGGAAATTTTCATGAAAATCCATGGTGATAAACACACACGATTTTCAAAATAACGCTACAATGGTACAACAATTGACAGTTACATGAAACAAACTCTATTTTACCGACAAGAAGTTCCATTTTTAAATGTTGGAATTACTTTTTAAATATTATTCTGTATGTGGCCAGTTACGGATACATAAATAGCAGCTTTGTGCTATGTGTAGCTTGACTTACTGATGGTATTTCAAGGAGAAAAAATTCTACAATAAAAAACATAAGTTTAAATAAAAAAAAAAAAAGTGCGTGCGTTCAGAGTACACATGCCAGAACTGAAACTTTTTTGGCAAACTAATTTTTAATTCTGGTTTATATTTATTCAAATCTAAAACTTTAGATTTCCCAGACTTAGAGGAAGGAAAAAAGGAAGATATGTTCACGAAGATATGTCTCAAGTCTGTGCCGTTCTTCGTCGAAGAGTTCAACCGTGCGCGGAAACCAACGCCGCTGCACCGTTTTCTCGTCCACGGCCAGTCGAGCGATGATAAGCAGCGCCCGTACGCCAAGTCTCAAGTCTGTGCCGTTCTTCGTCGAAAACTTCAACCGTGCGCGGAAACCAACGCCGCTGCACCGTTTTCTCGTCCACGGCCAGTCGAGCGATGATAAGCAGCGCCCGTACGCCAAGTCTCAAGTCTGTGCCGTTCTTCGTCGAAGAGTTCAACCGTGCGCGGAAACCAACGCCGCTGCACCGTTTTCTCGTCCACGGCCAGTCGAGCGATGATAAGCAGCGCCCACGCCAAGTCTCAAGTCTGTTCCGTTCTTCCTCGAAGAGTTCCACCATGCGCGGAAACCAGCGCCGTTGCACCGTTTTCTCGTCCACGGTCAGTCGAGCGATGATAAGCAGCGCCTGTACGCTAAGTCTCAAATTTGTGCCATTTTTCGTCGAAGAGTTCCACCGTGCGTGGAAACCAACACTGCAGCAACGTTTTACCGTCTACAAGAACGCAATCCGTCGTCAGGACAGTTATAATGCATTAGCATTATTTTTGCCGTTAAAATATATATAAATACAAAAAAACGCTGCACATCTTCGTGACGCTAATATTATTATTATTGCGTTTCATTCGTAAAAATTTTACCCTCATGCGCCTAAAGAAATTTCACTTCAAAAACTTTAGAAATATTGACTAAGACTTTATAGTATTTAAAAATAAATATAGTTTAAAAAAACTAAAAAACACGCTTTTAAAGCGCATTAAACTAAAAAGTGAAAAATAATCCTTAATATGAACTCAAAAAAATAATGAACAATAACAAAAAACACTAGCACTATTGTGGAAAAAACGTGGGTTGCTCTATATACGAAAAAAGTTACACAGAGCGCTCCACGCTTTTTCCACAATGATACTAGTATTTTTCGTCATTGTTCATTATTTTAAGTTATATTAAGACTTTTTCGAATGATGGTAAAAATTTGTAATTTTTAACAATACAACAATAGTTGAATTATTAATAATGCTTATTACTGTAACTAAATTCTATTACAAAACAGTAATAGAATTTAGTAACAGTAATAAGCCACTGGCTCTCACACAGAAAATACGTGACGAAATTATTCGGTCCTAGCGATCCTGATCAGGATAAGAAGATAAACTTGTCAAATTATTGTATTGTCAATGCTCCTTGATACGTACGCAAAGTTTCAAATTAATCAGACTTCTTGAAATTGGTGAAAATTTCTGTGAAAAAGCTCAAAGATTTCGTTACATATATAGATACATACAACCCAAGCTTATATTAATCCTGGCGATCCTAATAAGGGTAATGTGAAACTGTTATCAAATTATTACATTGTCATTGGTCCTTGATACGTACGCAAAGTTTTAAATTAATCAGACTTCTTGAAATTGGTGAAAATTAAGATCAAAGATTCAGTTACATACATACATACATAGTTAGATACAACCCAAGCTTATAAAAGCGTGTTATAAAGCACTACAACGGTAGGCCGCAAGGTTATTCCGTAGAAATTAAAACTTTATAATTTTAGTTTAATAATAATAAATGAATTGCTGTTTGTAATAGAATTTATTATAAATTTTATTGGAGAATTCTTGTCTAATACACTAGGTTATAATTGTATATTATAGATAACAAGATAACAATTTATGGTAATGTTTTGAGAGAAGTAATAAACCTAATTTATACATATATTTATATATATGTATTTGTGTGTGTCTTATACGCGTGTGGGCGTGTGCATTTGGTTTACGTGTGCATGTGTCGTGTGCGTGTGTGCATATCGTATGTGTGTGTGTGTGTGTGTGCGCGTGCGTGTGTGTGTGTGCGCGTGCGTGTGTGTGTGTGTGTGCGTGCGTGTGTGTGTGTGCGTGTGTGTATGTGTGTGTTTATACTAATAAAAGTCATAGTCAAGTTTAATACTGTCATTCGTCCAATTTATTACTTACATTAAAATTGCCCTCGCCTTAATTCACATATGCGTTCCCGTATATATGCGAATATGCACAGGAGCACGCTTTCACACACACACACTTATTCATACATACTTACACACATTTCAACTATTACATTTTGTTCTCCTTACAAACTTAAAATACAATATAAGAAGAGTGACTATCCCCTAAAACAGGTCTTTAACTTACAAGGAAAGTTTCAACTCTTACAGAATTGTACTTGTAATATAAATAAATAATTTATCTATGAATATAAAAACTATCGAGAGGATGTGATTGCAAGATTTATAACAGATTATATGTCAATTTTTGGTAGAAAACGAATAATATACGATATATGCAACATAGGTTATTAATAGTACTGACATGTAGATTGTACTCGAGTGCCATTCCCAAACGTAAGGGAATATAATCTGAAGCCAGATATCCTCAGCCGAGGAACGCGACTATTCTGGTCGATCAACTACCTCTAGGTTACGATGAACCACTATCATGATGCAACCACCTAAACATTGTTTAGCCAATGAGAAGTCCCGAACGAAACGAAACACCCATTGTCGAAAAGTTCATCATCCATAAAACATACATACCATCCGATAGAGACGTCTAGGTAACTGACTATATCGTACGAATCCAATAACAGATTTCTCTAGAATGCAGATATTTGTGACATACATCTTATGTTTTGATAATATACATCAAGCTGAGTTATATCGACTTCTAGTTAAGTATAATTTTGCATAGCACAATTATTGTACGACATAGTTTTTAAAACGCCATGGTTGCTAAATTTAAATTTACGCCCAGCGAAGTGGGCGGGCGACCGCTAGTATATATATACCACTTTGGATTGGTATTTATATTAACAAGATTAATTAATAGAAAATGAGGAATAGATTGCATATACACACAGGCAGAGCACCGAATAAAAGCTAATGAAGAATAATTATTGATTTTTGAAATAAATCTTTTCTAAAATTGTGTAGGTACATATTTTTTATACAATTATAATTTATGTTAAAGAATTTTACTGTATTTTTATTTATCGCAACTTAGTGAAATACTTAACGATCTATAGTAACCAAGGAATCAAGAACGTTGTCTCAGAACCCAACAGGGTTCAAATAATTTGTACTTTGTACTATCGAGTTCAGAATTATTCTGAAATGTGCCTTGATCAACGAGCTATTAACCTAAACGATTCGTAGCTTGCGTTGAAAAGAATGTTAAGCGACGATTTCAGACGATGTCATCATACTACTGACGGATGTTAGACCCCATATTAGAAAGAACTAATATACTAGATCAGCGTGCAGTGGTTAAAGAACAAGCGTCTTAACCTAAAATAAAGCTAAGAAGTAATACTTTTCACCACTACACACATTTTGACCAAAATTGTAAGATCAAAAATAAGTGTTAATGTATTTTTGTTCAAATGAAGAAAAGCGATGGTAAACAATTAAATATTGATATAAAAAAAATATTTTAAAGAGAATAAACTTATATATTATTTTAAAATATTTAAATAGTCCATTTGTTAAAAGAAATATTAACAAATGGCGAAAAAAATAAGTTAAAAGGTTGCTATTAACAAAGTATTGAAATTTTTTAACCTTTTATGGAATGATCTTGTTAAGAATGTATATGAAAA